>JAJEKB010020889.1:283574-313815 GCA_022393335.1 Macrotrachela quadricornifera | reverse complement strand
ATGAAAAGGAAAAAGAATATTTAAAATATGAATAGGAATGAATAAAGAAGTTTTAAGAATGTTTTATTTAATTTGTTAGATTTATGTACAATATGGTTGATCATTGGCAAATGATCGACATGAACCAGGACATGCACTTATTGTTACCCATTTGTTATTACCAACACATTGAACAATACTTGATCCACTAGCAAAATAACATTGATAGTTACCATAAGGTACACATCGACCAGTTGTTGTTGTACAATCACAGGCACGACGAAATCGTGGTCCCTGGTTTGAAATAGCTGAAAGGAAACATGATTGATTAGTTTTTGTATAATAATAATACTAAAAAGATACAGAATAAAACGATCATACCTTCAACAGAATTAATATCAACTATATTTAATGGATCACCAAAAACATTACAAGTGATTGCTAATAACATTAAAAATAATGAAATAAGAGTGAATTTCATTTCTATGAAAAGAAATATAAATATTTGAATTTTAACAATAAAAATAATAAATGAATATAGTATATTTACTTGATATTTACTTGAAATATGTATATGTGATAAATTGAATAATAGTATTCGTTTGATTTTGATGATGATGATTTATTTGATGGTTGTTATATGAAAATTTAGGTGATTATTTATATGTAGATTAAAGCCCACAGTGTGATATCATTTGAATGTACAGCAACCCTCATTTTATGGGAATTGTGGGTTTTTTTTCCCATCATTAACTTTATTCGTTTTGCTATTTTTTGCTACATCCTACACCCGCCTATCATTTTTTCGCATTATATTTTACCTGTCTTCATTACGTTCTTTTACTACAGGGTGTAACATAACCTTTATGCCCCTCCCCCTTACAATTAAAATTATCAATGATATCACAAATGTATCTTATACCAAATTAAAGCGCATCAAAAACTGGATTTATTGATACTAAATAGCAAAGGTTTTGTAGATCTTTTAGTGTGACACTTAAGGCATTTTTGGATATTTTATGCACTGTTTGGCATAGAAAATTAAGGTGCCATTAATTCACAAATGAAGTAAAACGTTTTTCTTAGATATTTTTGCATGGTTCGATAGAGCTCATCGAGCTCTAAAAAACTGCATATTTCAAAAAAATATCAGCTATCTTTTTGTCATCAAAAATTCGAAAAACCGCTTGGAAAATCTCAAAAGATGTCCTAAACTTAATTTTTTTTATTTCATAGAAAAAACACTCGGTTTTTTCAATTACATCAGCTTTTTTCATCACCTTTGCTGACTTAGACATTATGAAATTTGTTCATTCGATGCTGCGTGAAAAACTGCATCCGACGAGCTCTATTGAATCATGCAAAAATATCTAAGAAAAATATTTTACTGCATTTGTGAATTAATGGCACCTTAATTTTCTATAGCAAAGAATGTATAGAATGTATAAAAATGTCTGAAGTGTGATATTAAAAGAGCTACATAACCTTTCCTATTTAGAATCAATAAATCCAGTTTTTAACGCACTCTAATTTGGTTTAAGATACATTTGTGATATCATTGATAATTTAATTTGTAAGGGGGAAGGGGCATAAAGGTTATGTTAGTCTCTGTAGACTACATGTATTTTTTTGATAAAGAAAGTAATCATATATTTTCATATATTCCAACATAAGAAAGTAAAATATTTTGGCATGATGTGAATAGGAAAGAATTTTTCACATGGCGTCCTAACAAATGAATTTTTCATTGGACTATTCATGAATCTAACTATTAAAATAATAGAGTTAGCTAAGTTGAATTAAACTAATAGCTGAGCACTAGAAAATTACAGTACTTTTGGTATGGAGAAAGACTTGGTTGTACAAGACCTGAAAAATAGTCTTAACAATAAAATAATTAACGATTTATGAGAATGCGTTGATCAAGAATGTAAATATTAAGTTAATAAACGAAAACCAGAGATTATTGTTTTTTAATTTAATTACAACTAATTTCAAATCTTCTTGGTTAAAATCAATTTAGTTTAGAATTGATAAACTTTGTAACGCTTCAATAATTCAAATATAACTTTCGGAAAATACAAGAATATATTTGACTAAGATCTGTTTTTTCGTCAAACAAACCAATGTTCTCTAGTATTTTTGTCGATAAAACCGATTACATTACGAGTATTTATATTTCAGATAGTAAAAGATGATATTAGCTAATAAAGCCAAGAAAATAAAAGTTTCTAATTCATTGTGTTTTGTAGCTGTTATTGCTGGTGAAGGGAAAAAGTTAAGTCTGTCAATTTCTCCCTATGATAAACTTCCGATTTCAAACTTGAAAAATAAAATCCTTTAAATAGTTACAGTGGTGTCAAATTTAAGATTTCAATAGAATGAATAATTCACAAGTAAGAATGCCCAATCATATATAAAAAGTAGCTCTTGAATGGCAATTTTTGTTTGATCTGGTTACGAAAATCGAACTTTCCTATAAAGTAAAGCATTCATTCAATTATTGAACATTTAAATGAGTATAATCAATTCTCTTTAGCATATTTTTAAAACTAGTTCGCTTACTATCTACAAGGACTTTGTCCGTTCCTCCTCATTCTATCATGTGAACATAGTTCCTTTTTACTTGAAGTATAATTAAAAAAATCCATGAAATTTCTACTTTCCTTTTTGAACACAAATCATTTATCTTTTTATTCATCAGTTTTTGCAATGACTATTTACATGACCTTGTTTTTATCGCAAAAAAAAATGATAAGTACAATAAGAAGCAGAGCTCCGCAGAACGGGACTAACTGTTGGATGTTTTGAAACTTTTCTTTTATTGATCAGGATTTTCATGTGTTTCGTATGGTTGGAACTATTAGACCTCTTTTCACTTTTCCATTATTTTAAAGATTGTATTGAATAATTTTATTTTAGCAGAAAAAATAAACAACTCTAGTTTTAGTCGAAATTTTTTTTTGATAGATTCTCTATTTTCACTCTTAACAGTTTTACATGATCACTCTTTCCTACTGTCAGTCGATGCTTTCTTTTCTTTCATTAAAAGATTATTCGAGAAAATACTGTGAATCAAATTTTTATTAAAATATTTTTGCAAGACGGGATCAGAAAACTGACCCGTCTCACGAAGCTCTGCTGTCTGCATTATCTCTTTACGTCAAATTTGGTTAAAAACGAACTTTTAAGATTTGATCATACGAAATCAATATTTTATAAATTTGTTAGAAGAATGTACCTATTGCCATTCATTATCATGTTTTAATCTCTCTAGATACGGTCTCCATCTAGATGTGTTATTAATTCAATAAAAATTGTTCATAATAAATATATTATAATAATGTTTCCTTTTTTTATTCTATAGTGTATTATACGGAGATCTTTTTAATTTATTTATTGTACCAAAATTACATATAGGTGTCACTTTTGGTTATTGCATCATCATTATGTGATTAGTTCGAACTTACATCATTTAAACTAAAATGAATAAGAAGACTAAATATTATATAAAATATAATTTTAAAGTATTAATTTTATTTTATATGTAAATAATGACAATGTGTGATTCAATTCTTCTTCCAAAAATTATTGCTAATCTCGATTGGAAAGAAGCTCGTGAACTTTTACAAACAAAATATGATTTAACAATTGATGAAACCGATAAATTATTCTGTGCTAAATATGTACATGACAGTTGTTTGTGGAAAAATGGTACAGAAGAACAAAAACTTATGTTAACACAAAATCGTGGTACTATTTATGAAAAAATACCTCCATATCGTTTGATTTGTTTACCATTTTATAAATTTTGGAATTATAATGAACCAAATGCTAATACTGCAACTGGTAATTGGACATGTTTTACTGAAAAATTAGATGGTTCATTTTTTAAAGTATATTATTTTGAAAATGAATGGCATATTAGTAGTAATAGTCGAATTGATATAAAACAATTTCGAGAAAAATATGTTCGATGTGGTAAAACAAATGAACAATTATGGCAAGAAGCAGCAATAGAATCTGGACTTGATTATTCAAAATTAAATAAAAGATATGCATATTTTTTTGAACGTGTTCATCCAGATTATAAAATTGTTATAGAATATAAAAAACCAATGTTATATCATTTAGGTACTCGGGATATGTTAACATTAGAAGAATTAGAAACTGATATTGGAGTAATAAAACCTCATTCATTTCAATTTTTAAACTTACATGAATGTTTACAATATGTAAATAAAATGCATTTTATGGAAGGAGAAGGTATTGTTGCATGTGATATGATAACATATAATCGTATTAAAATTAAAAATCCTTCATATTTATTAATTCATTATCGAACAGTTGGTATAGAAAAAAAAGATAAACGAAGGCAATTTTGTTTAATTATATGGTTACAAGGTGAAAAACAAGAATATTTTAATTATTTTCCACAATATATTCATGATTATGATTATATTGAAAAACAACTTGAAGAATTGATTATTCCAGAATTAATTAATGAATTTACAAAATTATATAGTAATGAAAAGAAGATATTTTTTGATAATCTCAATAGTGAATATCCATCATCGGGGAAGCCAAATCAAGATAGAAAAAGATTGATATTTACTAAAATATTTCAACAATATCAAGATGATAATAGTTGGCAGAAATTAACGGATGAACAAAAGTATGCAATTGTACGAAATATTTTAAGATGTCGAAATAAGGATAATACCGAAAAATTCATATTTGAAAAATATCTTCTTTCATTAATTACTGTGCAATAAATATTTTCTATTTCAAAATATTATAGATTATGATTGATTTTCAAAAATTCACAATAAGAAAGAAATACAAATTTAGAATACTAGCTATTCGATAGAGAATATGTTTACACATTTTTTTCTCATCACGTTGAAATAAGTATTGGATTCAAATATTTGTCAAAATTTTTTTTTCTTTCATTCTGAACTTTATAAACCACTGGAACTTACAAATATGCAATTATAATACTCTGGTGACTCGGATTTTTCAAATATGACAATGTTGAAAAACATTTCTGTTATTGCTTTTCTAATTGCTCAAACGTATGTGAGGAAAGTTAGCGAAGTATTCGAGTTTTTCCTAGAACGATTCGCACAATCGACCGTGCCAACTACGGAATGTTGTGTGCCAGATAGAGTTCGATGAGCTCTATCGAATGGTATATTTATTTCTAAAAACAAAATCTACAACAAAGAAGGAAACCATAAAATATAATTTTTCATCATAGAAGAAAAAATGCAAAATAGATATTTTCCAGAAATATTCGACTGACGACTTGTGCCACTTTTCAGATTTGAATCGATCGATGCAATTCAATAAGCTCTGATAATTTGAATCAATGAAGGTATATATTTTGATATATATATATAAAATTATGTTTGTCTGATACGGAGAAAAGAGAAAAAACGACTCGAGCACTATTGAATTAATCACTGGAAAATATTCGTACAGTCCAGAGATTATTTTCAAGGAAGATGTTGTTGATGACTCAGAAATTTCATCGATAGTACTTGATCAAAGCCCTAAAAATTATTATCAACAGCTCATAACTTCCGTTGATGTAAAGCTGCGTAAAGAAAATCAAAAGTAGCCAATTATAGAGTCAATGTTTCACATCCTTTTGCAAATTGATCTATTCTTGATTCAGTAAAATAAAATTCTTCAAAAGATCAAAAAAAGGCGTACGCTCTATTCATGAGCTGAGTGAATATTTTATAAAAACTAAGAAATTACTACCATTCGATCAGATCCATTTTTTTCGTGAATTCATTTTAAACTTGCTGGATATTATCAAGACAGTAGGTTTTTCTACAGCTTCGAGTTTTCTCGGAGTGTCTATCTCAATATATAGCTCTCATCAAAGTCTCTAATGCTTATCTGACCAAATACTCTTTTTTCAACTTCAGTACCTCTGAAAAAAGAGTGATTAATGATTTCTAACTAAAGTATGTAATTAAGAAGCATCCGAACAAAACACATTCTAACTAACGTTTTCGTCAATCAAAAGAAAATAATAATACACTTATATTCTTAAACACAACGATCAAAAAAAAAACTTGATTAATGTTGTTATTCATAGAGAATGTCAAACAGTACAAAAAAGTTTCCTCGAGAAATGAAAGATGCACAAGAAAAATATGGAATTGATCACAATTGGTTTTAGTTGAAGTATCATTACCAAACTCAATACAGCTATATTTATTTCAGCCTCAAGCCATATAACGCGATAAACTAATAAATGAGCAATTCTAGTTATGAACAAAATAATTAAAAACACGGTGCCAGGTAATCTAAGTGTACACAATACATTTACTCCCTCTAACACTGATAAATCTTTTATTTAATAGATATTAAGTTTGCTCAGTTTAGCAACGATTCTCAAGGACAATTAAAATATTCATAACTATTAAATAAACTAGACAGAGTAAATAAACATTTCAGAGGGAAAGCTACTCGTTCTTTGAAAATGTAATCGATTATTATTAGTTAAAATACTTTCAAACTCAAAACTACAGTAGAGATCAAATGAACACTATGATGGTTTAATAAAGTTTGATCGGTAAAGACATGACATATTTATTGAATAATCACGAGCTCATTTTAGGTATTTGCTAGGAACACGACACAACACCATCAACATACAATAATTTCTTTGATCTATCAAGTGTAAACTATATTCTTGTGAGAAGAGAATAGGTCATTCATTGAGCAGTGGTTATAGTTCGCATTGGAGTAGCATTTTCGATTGTAGTGACTTGATTTTCTCGTCTTCTTATAATAATCTTTCTCAATTGAGGTGTCATGAAAATCATTATTACACTCAGCATTCCGATCGCTACTTCAGCTCCGATCAACATCCCACGATAGGTTAATGGATGTGTCACTCCAGTAATGAAAGATATCATTATAATTATTGAACCCGGCAAACCAACTACAACAATTAAACCAACATTGATAAAGATTCGTTTAATAGCTACTAAATCACGTTCTTGTCTTCGTTTGATCATCATTGTCACATTATTGGATTGTTGACGAATAAAATATGTAATACGAATATAAATAAGTGGTAAAGAAACAGCGGCAATACCATAAACAGTAAGGAGAGCCCAGATCATGCCGCGACTTGGAATAAGAGTAAGAAAACAATAATGTTCACCAGGTAAATAAATCACAGCATTCCAAATGAGAACAGGAATTTCAAGAATAGCAACAAACAGTAGTTGCAAAGGTGCATCTATGACATAAAACCAATATTGTTTAAACCACCGATGGTTCGAATAAACAATGCGACCAAGACGAAAAAGAGCCTAGGAAAATTCGAGTCACAAAAAGAATGATTTTATGAAAAGACAAATCACAATATTTACTTGAATGATAAAGCTTTGAAACGAAGCACCACCAGCGACAATCGATAAATATGCATCGAATATACACCAAGATAAATTCACGCTATTTTCATTGTTATGACCAATTAAGGTTTGAATACTAAATGAAACTAATGTTGCGACATAGATTAACATGAAGAAATAGATGTTAAAAGAAAGTAGAAGATTAATTTTTTCGTCTCGTTTCAGCTGGTGAGAGTAAAGATGATGTAAAATAATACCAATGACTAGAAATGAGATGATGCATCCTATCAATCCGAATATTACTGAAATCAATGGTATTATAAAACCAGCTATTCCATAATCATAGCTAACCATTTCTTGAAAAAGTTTTTCTTTGTGGAAATGCTCTTTAAATGATAAAAAAGAAAGAAAAATGTCTTTCAATTTAGTAAAGAAATTAAGAAATTAATCGGTAGATAAACTTTTATAATAAGAAGAGTGGTTTCTTCCTTGGATTTAATGTTCAGCTTTCTTGTATGCTTATGTCAGATGATTAAACTTCTGCTGACGTTGATAACTTGATAGATGAAAATAAATTAATAAAACGCTGGAATATGTTCGAAAGTTTGAGTAAAAATATCCAGGCCAATCACGATATCAAAAATAAGCATTGATATTTTGTTTCTACTGTCCCCAGTGAAAAAAAAGTCAGATTATGTCCGATTAAATCGGATTTTTGTGAAACAAAATCAAAATTATAATCGATTGAAATCTTTCAAAAACAACGAGAATTTGATGTTTAATCAAAAATAATTTTCTAAATCAAGCATAATTTTGATTAGACATCAAATTCTCGTTGTTTTTGGAAGATTTCAATTGATTATAATTTTGATTTTGTTTCACAAAAATCCGATTATAATCGGACATAATCGAACATTTTTCACTGGGTCATTCAGCTAGCTGTAATACGAAAAACTCTGAAAATTTACTCCCCCAGACAAATATGTTTCTCTGATTTAACGTGCTGTAAAAATCATGACAACGGCAACTGTCAGAAGCTTGTCTAATTAAGACGACAGTAAAGAAAGATGTTTCAAGGACTGTAAGTCGTTATTTGGAAAAAGAAAGATGCGAGCTATCGTATGTTAAAATGAAGTCAAATGTGACAGAAAAGAACCTGGTCTCAGATCGAGTCGAATGAGTTTACAATGAACACGATTCTTTTCTGTTATGAAAACAATTTGTGATTTTATTGGACCGTTTCAAAGATATAAGGTTTAGTAGATAGGTTGGAGAAAAACTCGCAGTTTTTTTAAGGGTGTTTCGCCTTTTTTTGATAGAAGATCAAATAGAACGATCAATCGAGCAGCCAGTAATCTGTTCTTGGGCGTTTTAACTTTACAAAAGCTACTTTATTTGTTCAGCGAAAGTTTGATCGATGTTTGCTTGTAGACTTAACAGTCACTACATCGTTATAGTTTCGAATGATAGGTAATATGTCGAAGATTTGCTTTCTTCGTTGACTTCTGATGTTATCATTACACTTTTTTCGACTCCAGCTTGTTCTAAGGCGATTGATTATAATTTCAAATGTAATTCTGTGTATGCATTGAACGCATAATGTAACTAATCGTGAGTTTCATTTATTGTGAATTATTAAAGCAATAATGCGCCGAATTTTTACAATGGATGTCAGCGATCTGAAGTAGAAGCGAAGTATGCACTTGAATATAATTCATATATCACTGGTAAACAAATTTTTTTGATGAAGATCAATCTATCATTCATCATAGGCGCCCATGTCTATGAGTAATTTTCACAAACAATTATATTAAAATCGACTAGTGAATTAAAAATTCAATATAGAAATCCATTTTATGTAAATTCAACAAGACATAGTTTTATCTGTTTTTAATCTATTTTAACCGATTTATTAAGACCATTCAACTAAGATCGATTTCTAATAATCAATGACAATTCAATAATTTTTTGTTAATTTATTTATTTGAATGATGACAATGCAATTATCAAAAGAGAACAAAGTGATTTTCATCAACATAAAACAAACTGAAATCAATTTCAGTCAGAATCATGGGAGATTATGAAAAGAAGAAACCAGTTTATTTTCCTGCATCATTGCACAAAAGTTTAATTAATAGTAATCGCAATTTTTTGTCGTATTTAAGTTCTATAATGTTGAAGTAAATATTACCTCGATGTACGGCAACTATTTAAAGTTGCTTAAGTTGGATGATTTCTATCATACTTCATAGAGATATTACCATGTCAATCATTGGCCTCAATTTTCCTCCATAAACCATAGCGGAATAAGTTTTGAATCCTATCAGAAAATATTATTTCTTCAACACCAGCCTAAACCACTCTGCTGAGTTACATATATAGTTTTCTGATGATTTCCAATATACATAAGCAACTGGTTCCGGTCGGATCTATATTATCCGACACGAAAAAATCCGATCAATGGAACGCCCATCTTCATATATAATTCGACAAGTTCCGATAGCACTGACTGAACGGTTTTATCCTAAAATCCTGTGTCATGTGAACCCACTAATACCGATCATTTTCAGACACTGAATTCTCCAGAATCGGATCAGAACTCGACGAATCCAATCAACGATATCAAAGGAACACGGCGAATCGCATCAGAATCCGGCAAAAGGTAACCGGCCGAATCCGATTTGCCGTTTAGTAATGGATTCAAAACCCGTCCGACAGGATCCGATGTACCCATTTTGACCAGGGTGTGGGAAAAAGTGAATTTCAACAGAGTTGAGACATTGCACAAAAATACGAAATATTTCAGCGTGTTTCTACTATAAACACAAAATATAGTGAGCTGTATAACGCACTTTCATAAATCCCTTGAAATCTTTGTGCAATATTTCAACTCTGTTGAAATTCACTTTTTTCTCACACTCACATGAAAACATGAGTCAGTGTGTATTTTCTCCTTATCATTATATCCACAAACATTCTATATATTGACATGAGACTTTGTTTCTTTTACTTTCATTTACTCAACTGACAAGGAAGACAAAAAATACTGAAAACTACGGCATCAATCGGCATTGTCCTTTGATCCGGAGCTGTTACAGCTTTAAGTCACGTTGGTCTTTGCCATGAAACGACTGACTGACCTTAAAAGAGTGCTTTATATTTTTTCACCAAGTTTCATTGTGAGTCCGTTCAATTTTTATTTTACTCAATTTTCACTGCCCTTTCATAGTATGTATATGATGATAATCAATTTTTGCTCAGGCCGAAATACAGATAATATTAAAAAAGTGCCGATTTCTGGCGTAAGAGGCGTACTCAATGTTTCGGCCTGCGTTCGTCGACCCTTTCGTTTTAAAGAAAGATTTTTCCACAAAAGTTGCTGGAAATTTAAGCAACAGAACTCACCGTTTGAGCTGGGCGGCTTTTGATAACCACCACATAATGGAGGCTGTGTGTATATTTAAGGTAAGGAATCATTCTGGCCGTCTACTCCAAATTTTTTCCTTTACGCTTTTTCACTCTGACTTCACGCTCGACATTAGAAACAACGCATTTGTAAGTAAAATGAGTAAATCTGACACCACTTTTACTACGGTGTCCATATATACCTCTGGAAAAAATAAGTTGGAATGTGTATTTTCAAGATATATTTACCAAAAAAACATATCTTTCAAAATACAATGACATATTGTGAAAGCCCATGAAATTTTCTATCATCCTTCATAATGAGACTTTTGTTTAGACCTGTTCATTACAAGAAAAATCGAGTGAAATAAATACATGTTCATGTCCAGATTTCCCCAACACGATTCTTTTCACTATCTTCAAAACTAGTTTTTGAAATTTCTTATCACCATAAAATTCTTTTTTTTAAAAAAGTAATTATATATTCTGATAGAGCTTCAAATTCTCTATCACCCTGTATATTTACTTATTTACTTGTATTCATAGCTTGAAAAATAATTTTAATACAATGAATACATATCCAATTGACAAGTATCAAAAATCGTTACTTTCCCGCTTTTCTCACAATATAATCACTATATAAACACGTTTTCTAAAACACAACTGTAAGTTCAGATAGCGGTTAAAATTCTCTATCAACCTACATATTTTTCGTTTTTCTTACGTCTGTGTACTAACGAGGGAACCGCCCGAGGTGATTAACGACTTTAGAGCTCATACTTTGGGGATATGGAAGGTACCACTAGACTAGAATAAACATAAAAGGGTTCGTGCATATGGCCCTTTTTTCCTGAGATATTGAATATTCAAGTTATGGAACGGTATAATTAACATAATCCACTTAAATTCTCTTATTCATAATCAGTTATCCTCATCTGTATTTGTCCCTATGATCATATACGCATGGTTTAAATCTGGTTACCTTAGTGATACTCGAGGTGGTTTCAAGTCAGTCAATGAAATCTGCTTCAACATCGATGCTACTGTTTATCAGTTTCCAAATTTTCGTTTATCGCCTTTTATTCAATGCAGTCATTGTCGCAAAGTACTTTACTTCGAACATTTTTCTGAAGCTTATCACTTCCATGACTAACTATATACTATCTGGTGCTATAAACGCATGTTTTTAACTGAAACAATTAGTCTGTGTGTAAAAACTTGCTATAAGACATCTGGTATTCGTAGGAAGAGCGTGTGAATGCCAAAGATGAGAGAAGAATCTGAAAAGTTGAGATATTTTTTGTTGTATTGACTATGTTAGCATAAAACTATTCTCATTTCTCATTTTCTCGTTTGTTCGATAGTTATGATATGAGTCAAAATCACTATACCGTTCCATAACTTGAATATTCAATATCTCAGGAAAAAAGGGCCATATGCACGAATCCTTTTAGGTTTATTCTAGTCTAGTGGTACCTTCCATGTCCCCAAAGTATGAGCTCTAAAGTCGTTAATCACCTCGGGTGGTTCCCTCGTGAATATTTTTCACAATATATTATATGTCAATGGATGGAGCTGATCGAGATACATTAGATACGACATGTCACGTCATTGGCACACACTCCTCTTGGGAATCGGTTAAGTGAACACTTCCTTTTACTTCATTCAAGCAAAAGTTTTAGCAATGATAGAAGTTGAATTTTTATGTTTTTCATAATGTGTTTTATATCAATGGAGAGATATGATCGAAGCACATTGGCTCATACGAGTTTAGTATAGAATTCACATTATGAGTCATTGGTTGGATTACTTATTACAGTATAGCACAAATCTAAGGCTGTAGAAAATTTTTATGCTAAAGCTTAATTTGTGTAATGCATAATTAGATACCATTCGATAGAGTTCGTTAAACTGAATCGAATGAGATTATTTTCCCGTATGGCACAATTTATTTAACGAATCGCGATATGAAATACTTCTTGAAATGCTAATTCTATATATATATCAAAATATATATCTTCATTGATTTAAATTATCAGAGCTTATTGAATTGCATCGATCGATTCAAATTTGAAAAGTGGCACAAGTCGTCAGTCGAATATCTCTGGAAAATATCTATTTTGCATTTTTTCTTCCATGATGAAAAATTATATTTTATGGTTTCCTTCTTTGTTGTAGATTTTGTTTTTAGAAATAAATATACCATTCGATAGAGCTCATCGAACTCTATCTGGCACACAACATTCCGTAGTTGGCACGGTCGATTGTGCGAATCGTTCTAGGAAAAACTCGAATACTTCGCTAACTTCTCTCACATTCAAACGTGGGATTCAACAATAGTATATTTTATTTTTCTTAAACAAGAAGTTGGATTTATAAAAAAATACTTAAAGAAAGTTTTAGTCTCATCACGACCCTGAAGACAAAGAAAAATATTAGTTGTAGGTCGAATCTAGAGGGAGTTACGATTTTCCTGATTGAAAACCATCTTCTGAGAAATTTTACATGTCTTTGCGCTCATTTAGAATATGATATTAGGTTAAAGCGAAATTAAACTTTTTTGAAAAATAACTTCCTAATATTGGTTAACAAAATCGCGTTCCGAAATAGATATATTTGGAAACTATTTTAGTAGATATACTGTTTTTGACTTTGTAAAATATGTGGGTTTTTTGTATCTTTTCAAAAGACGATCTAATAACCACGATTAAAATTTTGATTTCTTCAATTTTCAAATTCAAAGATAAAAATAAATGATAAATCTAGTATATATGTTAATAGCATCTATAAACACATCGAATTTCTATCTTGTTAAATTAAATAATTAATTCACGATCTAGATGTAGAATGGAAGCCAGATCGAACAGCTATTGTATTCATTATAATAGGATGGATTATTCAAATATGAATCAAAAATGTATGACTTTGTTGATAATTTCTATAATTTAAGATTTCATCAAAACTCAATGAAATTAATACTAATATATTAGTTACAATGTACTCTTTTAGTTAATAAATCATTGAATAGAATTAGTCAAGAAAAATACTATAGAATCGATTTCTTCACTAAAACATCATTATCCTCTCGAAAAACATAAAAATAGGTTTGAAATACTTCATTTTCTTGAGAGAGGAATTTCTAACAAATTTAAAAATGAATATATTGAAATCAATTCTTTTTTATTTGTTTAATATGATAGAGAAAACATTTAAATATGATTTATTTTAAAAAATTCAACAAGAAATCTTTTGATTATATATAAGCATTTCTATGATTAAAATTTGTTTAAAAAGTCCATGAAATATGAATAATATTCTTATGTCTAACAATTAGATTGTATTACTTTCAAGAATAAGTTAAAAGTAGATATATGATACCTTCGTTAATTTCTATAGAATCTACCTACGTATTCATCCACATGTTGAATTAACAACGAAACTGCAAACGTGAGAACTTAATCGGTATCAATTTACTCAAGAAAGAAAATCACATATAGAAACATTTTATGTTCTGTATTCGTTAATTACATATCGATTATCGAATGAATGACATTCGTTCTTCATGGAAAGAAAAAAAAAGTACGTAAGATATTTGATTAAAAGAGTATCATTATAAAGTAGTTTCAAAGATATAGAGATTGTTTTTTATTATGTTGGATAAAATTCTAAAATTCTTTGATCATTATAAGCTTCAACTAACAATTTATACAATGTAGTACGATAAAAGATCGATATGTCATCGTCTCTTCCACTATACTATTGTGTAGATCTTCATAAAATGAATATAACAATAGTAAAATTTCGATAAGAATTGTTTTTATCCAAAACTTGTTCGTGGCATTAGATCCTAATGTGTGTAGCGCTTTTGCAATCCACTTTAGTATCATTTAATGCGTTGTATTAAAAAAAAAACAAAATATCCCACTAGATGCGCCTTTAAAAGCTTTACAGTTAATAAAGAACCGCTTATTTTCTAGTTCCACTCTTTGTTTTCAAGATAGACTCCATTTTGAAAACAAAGAGTGGAACTAGAAAATAAGCGATTCTTCATCAACTGTCGAGTTTTTCACGCCACATTTTTTGGTATATTTATTTTAAACATAAAATGCAGTTTTAAATGTAAAAAGTGTATTGGAAGGAAAAGGATATTTTCCTTAATTTACACGATGTCTATAATGCTGTAATATTTTTAATTTCGTGTGTATTTCGGATTATATACATGATAAAACCTTAAATATTTTTCAAAAAATGCGCTGTGAAAAGTCTAGAAGTCTTTATAGAAGTGTTATCTTAGATTATACTAGACATATTGGAAGCCATTTTTGCTCTTCAAATATCTCGACTTGAGTAAGTAATAGAGTATTGAATTTGCTTGAACTATTTTCTATATGATAAGAAGTAATATTGCCACTCATAAGTTGTCTTTTTTAAATATAAGAAAAATTATTAAAACGGATAGAAGGAATTGAATTATACAGCGTGTCTAGAGCTTTTCATGATGCATCTGTTGAAAAAAATTTAAGATTTTATTTGTTTTCTTTGAATATATTTCAATAACAAACAATATTCAAAACAAATAGCTGAGAATATGATCGTTTGTGAAAATGTATCAAATGCAAAATTAAAAACTATGCTATACAGTTCAAAAATAAAGCTATGTTGGCGGATAATGAATTTCCATTGCAAATATAAACTCAGTTATAAAATTAACCATATAGAAATATGTTGAACTTTCAGAACACAATCGAAATTGTAAATCGTGGACATTTTTGTGCATTAAAAATCTCAAATGAATATATGTTTTTCGAGGATTTCAATGTGTAGAAAATGTCTACTTATGAAAATAATGTTTGGATTATAGTTCGCCACTCTGGTGTCAGTTGTACTTTGTTTTTTGACTTACCGGATAGATTAATATTGATACTACTGTAGAGTTCGAAATGATTTTCTCAAAAATTTAAATTTAAAAGTTATCGCAAAAAATGAGGACGTTTATAAATCCACCATTAGTTTACAAGACGAATCGAGAATGCGTTCAAATAAGTCTAACAGCATGTGAAGTCGATCTTATATTCAAAACAGATATTTCTGCGTTTTACATTTCGGCCATATTAAATGCTTTTCTATTTTATTTTTTCGCGTATAATTTTCCTTACCGTTCTTCATTTATTAAACGATTCGAAAAGATTTTGGTTTTCAAAAGGTTTTTGCTTTTATAAGTTCAAAATGAATTTATAAATATAAAAAAAGTTTTATGATCTTTAAAACTTTCAATAAAAAAGAAAAGATTATAATTTATAAATCAACCTATTTCGGACTCATTACTGCTTGACAAGGATCATATTGAATGTTTAGTGTTTGATCTTTAATGAAATTATCTCTGGGTTCAACTATCCTAGATACTATCTTATTTCCTAAAAAGTTTCCGAGCCTTTTGCTGATGCTAACATGATATTTTTCGTATTTGTAAACTCGGGTTTGTATCAATCGCCCTATCATTCAAATATTGCTGTAGATATGTTTTAGAGCATAATAGACTCTCGTTTATTGTTGGTTAAATAGTAGACCGTTATAGGTCCATAAGAAAGCAAATACTTGTACCTCTATTTTAATGTCCTAAACCACATACACACGATTAAATTCTTTTACTACGTTTAATTATGTGAGCCCCTTGACGGAAGTTCCACCTTTTTATATTTTGAAATGTCAAAGGTGCATAAACACATGTATAGAAATCAATGGTCAATGTATGTCACACATACAAAAAATACTATATGATGTTTAGTGCGCGAAACAAAAACAGTTTTTTCTATTCGACGAATCGTCATGGAAGCAAAGAGAAATTGTTCCATTTTATCATTAATTTAATAGTTTATTCAGTGGTATATTGCCTAAAGTTTTCTTTAGATTGTCTAATCATAAGAATTAGAATACATTGAATGAAGAAAATATTCGTGAACGTTTAAAATTCATGAATCAATTCAATTTCAAACGTTTACAATTATCTGTCAGAATCTAAGATTTTGTGTTAAATGTTTCATCTAATCATAGGTGTGATCCAAAAGTCTTATTTTACACAATATTATCTAGAGTATAGGACACAAAGAAAGTAAAGGGAGTATATACTGTTTATGTTTTACAACGTAAAAGTATAATAGTACATGTGTAATTTATCGTAAACCTCTCTCATCCTTTACTGATCTCGTATAACTATATCAATGGCTCTTTCTCTTTTATTATTCACTATGCTCTATTATGTCAGCATTGATGCTTCCGGACTGTCAGGATGATGACGTTTATTGAATAGTTCGTTCTTTTTTTTTACCAATGCAAAAGGCTGAGGAATGTTTTAGGACCATTTTATCTTAATCAGAAAGCAAGAATGGATTGAAGTGAAACATTC
This sequence comes from Macrotrachela quadricornifera, assembly GCA_022393335.1. Classification (NCBI taxonomy): domain Eukaryota; kingdom Metazoa; phylum Rotifera; class Eurotatoria; order Philodinida; family Philodinidae; genus Macrotrachela; species Macrotrachela quadricornifera. The sequence goes on along the minus strand of JAJEKB010020889.1, from coordinate 296,646 downwards.
AACAATCTTACAGGCAAGAGCTAATAGTTGTCTTACAAATTTTCAGCTTGATCAGTCATAATTTTCCTTTATCTCAATATTTTGCAAGATAAGTATCCTGAGTAGCTTTTGAACAAGAGCGTAACAGATATAAATTATGTATTTGCAAAAGAACGTAATTATAATTCAATAGAAGATTTAATACTGAACAAAATCGCATTAATCCATAACACTAATTTTAATTACGGCAAAATGTTTTCTCTATATGTAGCACAGCATATTATCAGAGAATGTCTTTCATTATGCTTTTTTTCTAATTTCTAGGTCACATTTAGAATTTATACGTCTTCATAGAATCGAAATGCGTAAACTTACCATCCTTGTTTTCTTGATTGGATTACTAGTGATTTTACTTTTCCATCCCACATTTTTACATAAACTACAGACTATTCTATGGCCAATATCACAAGATTCGTCTTGCCATCTTCGTAATTGTCATCAACGTGGCACTTGTTTGATTGATAAGTGCTTTTGTTGGCCTGGTTATGATGGAAGTGACTGTGAAATTGTGCGGAATCCGCCGAAAATCAATAATTGCATACAGAACAACGACGATAAATGTTTCATTCATCCAGTTTATGGCATTGGTGAAGTACCTGTGGAAAGATGGAAGAAGGCTGCCAGTGGCGAAGGTAAATTTTGGGTCGTCCATGTACAGCATGAAGATCGCTGGGGTGATCATTTAGCAGGATTTGATAATTACAAAATGCTACCAGACAATCTGGGAAATATGGCTGAACTCGGTTGTGGTCCATTTACTCAAACATTATCGATTCTTCGTCTTAAGAAAAAACATATAAATATACGAAACTTGACTCTATGGGATCCAAATGCTGAATATTATATGAAACGAGTGACTCATTGCTCATATAAAGATGGTACATTAGTAGGTTTTCACGACATTCCTACTACTATTGTTTCATTACCATCCGAAGAGATGCGCTTATATATCAATGAATTTGATACCATTCTCATAATCAATGTACTCGAACATGTTCAAAATGCTTATCAGATTTTACAGAATATATACAATTCGTTAAAACCGAACGGTATTTTGATTTTTGGTGAACGTTGGTGGGATCAGTTATATACGAGTGAAAACTATAAAACTGATACATTGCATCCAATTCGTATCAAATATTATGTGTGGAAATGGTTTACAGACCATTTTGAGAAGCTTTATGATGCTCGAAATCATAAATCATACTTGAAATACGGTCATAATGGTAGCTATTTTATTGGTAGAAAAAAACAAAAATCTTATTAATAAATTGGTATCCTTTTATTGTTCCGATCTAAAAAATAAATAATACTTTCCTTTGGTGTTTTTAATTAATGTAATTAAACAATAAATAAGTTATTATTCTCATAACGAGTAAATTAACATTCTATGAATTCGTTATTTTTTAGTCCAATTCATCACGTTACATTATAATAGCGGTTTCAACAGCTATCCATATTCGAATTAATATGGACTTTAGAATAGGTTGCAACAATTTCTTTATATGAATTGATAAAAAAATGGTTGGTCCTACGACTTTCTACTAAAATCCTATAGAGATGTACTTGTAGTTTTTAAAAATCTCACTTCAACTCCTGTCTATGAGGAAGTTTCTTCTTCTTCTTCATTAAAACATACATGACTGTATATAATTTATTGTGATGATTCAAAATGTCAGGAGCGCAGAGATCCTTAATATTTCTTTGCGTGTATGTCATACTACTACACCTCCTTCGGCAACGCTATCTACTATCAAACTGAATATTTTGAACCGGTCTACCAGGCTTAACTAGACAAAATACAGAGGAAAATACTTTTTTTTCTTGACATATCAACCGTAAGTTTTAAGTAGAGCGTAGTTTGTATATTGATTACTATGGTATTAATCAATATCTACACAGTTACGTTATATTATAGCCCTAGTCCCTAAGAAAATTGCTTTTGAATAAACGTTTCTCCCATCATTAGGTAAATGTAATCATTGTCCGTAACTGCAATTGCTAACAATAAAATGATTTGTACTGATGAACTCAGAGATTGATCATGTTGCGATCAAATGATTGCTTTTACCTAGAAACTAATGAATTTAAAATATGAACTATCCATGATGGATCAGAAGAGAGATCCTTGAATTTTAAGATATGTGAAATTTTGATATAAAAATGAATCAGAAAGAGTTTAGTCCAACATTGTAAGGACAGAAAATAGGGCTATCTGAGTCATATAAAAGAGGATCCCTCAAATTCCTTGATCAGCCTGAATGACATTATGCTTTATTCTTACAATAGTGGAGTAAACCTTAACCTCTGACTTCATCCGTACAAACTCTTCTATTGTAAAGTTTATAATGAAAATTAGAGGTAGTTGTAAAAATTCCTCTTGAAACTTAATTCTTTATTTTTTCTTCGTAAAATATGTGAGTTTCCCTAGGGGCTGATTTAGAAGATCTTCTCCAGAGATGAGAAAAGGTGATGCAGTCCGAGGAAGGAGAACTTATTAATGGGGTGCGCAAGACATAAAAATTTGTACTAGAAAAAAATAAACTGTTTTTTGTTTAAGGAGGATGCTATCAAATTCCTCGTACCTTGTCGCGATCCATCACTGAATTCTACAGAATTACATTAGTATCTATCTTATTCAAAAATTACCTTAAATTAATTATGACATGAGCATACACATATTAATTTCCTACGAGATAAAGTGTTGATACAGTATAGACAGATTTCTGAGACAAGTTCTCACGAAGATATCTTCCCATAAATATTTAGACGCGAATTAATCTGAATTTTTGTTCATACATGAGACTAATCATCTTAAACAAATGTTCTTTTATCGAGATATTGAATTTTCAAATAAACTAATGTTTTTGCCTTGTCTATAACAAAAATGATTATTTTTGTAATTTAATTTCTCGACAAAAGGACATTTGCTTAGGCTGAAACGTTTAGAATATTCTCAAGATGATCAAAATTTCAGTAACAACCTCATAACACGACTCTGAGAGCTCATGGGAAGAAACTCTCTTAGGATTTTGCGAATGTGTTACAGTCTTATTTGTGAATCGTAGGAGAAGATAATTTGGAAGCTTAGTGATACTTCTAGTTCGTTTATTTCAAAAGAAAACGCAAGTATTTATACCATAAGAAAGTGGTTACTTTCCCACCTCTTGTAATACAATATCTTTCTAGGAAACTACCTAAGTGATATTACTTAGTTCATCACTTGGAAATAACACATTTCAATATAGATCAAAAGAACAGAAGAAGAACGAAGTCACATAACGAAAGGAAAAATCCTATATGATCATATATGAAGGAAAAGAAGAAAATCATATATATGAAAGAATAGCGAACAAATATTTTATATGTTCGCTTACAGAATGTCATTGAGACTTTTTTATAGATTCAGTATGAGCTAAAATCATAGATATAACTTTGGACGATTTCTTTGTAAGTTTTGGCGATTTACAAAGTTTTCATAATAAAATGAGTTTAGATGCTTTCGTATGGATACATATAAACAGTTTAATATATATTCATTTTTTCTAGTGTCTATGTTAAGACTAGTGATATTTTCTTTTAAATTTATAGATAACATGTCAACAGCTTATGTATGTATTGAAAATAGAAATAATATTCCAAATGTGCGAACTTATTTTAATTTACAAAATATTACTATAGAAATTCTTGTTTCGTCTAATGTGATATATATAGACAGAGTCAATATAATTATAAATGAATGCATATAATTTCGCAATTATATAACGAAAATTTCATCTATAACAGTCTGATGAAGTTTAACATATTCGTGAAAAGTGGTATTTCTTTATTCATGGCAATTGTAATACATTAAAACAATCGGTCTCTTTGGGCAGATTATGACAGAAATATTCAAGTTTTCCTATACAAAAGGAATTTTTGGGTTACTCTACAGACGAGCCCATCAGCGGGCTCCATCACCTTGAATGTGTTAAACGTTTGTGATAAAAGTATGTTTTACTGTCATCGTAAAAACTGTGTTTTGTAATACATAATTATTGATACTTCAAATAAGCTAACTTTACAAAAATAAATACATATTATAACTTGATTTTTTAGATCCAATGTAAATATGTTACTAACAAGGACTCTAGTTGTTATATTAGTTATAAAAATATGCGCACTTTTCAATGCAATTCTTTGTAAAAATTTCCAAACGGTGTTTCATGCATTTCTAGCCACAGGATGAGTCTGCTAGTGATTGATTCTCGTTCTCTGTGGACTATCATTAATCGATTAGGTACATATGTTCTTGTTTGTAATCGTGCGTACTTTTTTTTCTGACTTTTCTTCACATTAATCTTCTTTGGATTCACAATGGTTTGGGTTTTTCTCTTATCACATACAAAAAAATACTTGTCAGATACACCAATATTTGCTCAGTTTGTATTGTACATAGTCATGTCATAAGTACACTAGACAACAAGTGATTCTACGTATCAATCTTCTTTTTAGATAAATAATTAAATTCATATCAAATTCTTTGAATTATTGCAAATAGTTTCAAAAGAAATAATCAAAGAAGATAAAATTTCTTGCCGACAGTTTAATGAATAAGATAGAGTTAGTTTTTCTTGTTTATTTGCAAGTAAAGGTCCGAAAGCAAACCATACATTACCACAGGAAGCACGAAATGAAAGGATCATATTAATACGATTAGCATAGGTGAGCGCAATCGCATTCATCAGATATTGATCCTTCACAATAAAGAAGTTTCTTGAAACGTATTTATTAATCGTATCGTAGAAGACTGATGTCCACCAATGAACAGCAAGTGCTGAACCACCTATAATGCCACCTTCGACAAGATTCATCTTGATCGGTCCTTCCTCTTTTTTGTAGTTCAACGGACAGAATCTTCGAGGAAGTGGAGCAATCATGCCAAGAAGAAGTCTATCGTTAGAAAGTATTCTATGAATTATTTTACGATCCGGCCATAGTTGAAAACGATAATTAGATGATCGAAATGCTCCTGCATCAACATATAGAAAATATTTGGTGTTAAATGGATTAAGTTCAGCACTTTGATTTATCATGAATGATTTGGCACACCAAATAGCATAGAGTTCAACTGAATGATAACTACGTTCTGGATCATTTTTATGCTGAAGTTCAAAAATGGATAGAAGAGATTGAATGGGAGGCATATTTAGAGGTGTTGAATAATTAACAATAAAATATGATGGTAACGATCCATTTCGACGAAGTCGGTAGAGAATCGATTGATATTCAATAGATGTGAATATGATCATTGGTGACTGACAATATCTAAGTAGATTTTCGAGCCATATAAGATACTCAGACTTTTTATGTTTTGATTTTTTGAGAGGAAAATAGGCTGTGACGATGGTTGTAATAGTATCGTAGTTATATTTCGTGACTGGAAGTTTTGAATGTATATTGTGCGAAGATTGCAAATTATTACGTTGAGATTTGTTCATTAATGAAAATATGATGACTGCAACAAGGATCATTAAACAAATAGAAATACATCTACATAAACTAGACTTAATCATCTTCTAGAAGAAGAAAAATGCAGTTATATATGTGTAAATAAATCATTTTGTATAATTCAAAAAAGAAAACCAATGTGGAAAATATGCAGCTCGCGTACAATTAACATCAATGGGACTAAAATCAGGTTTCGAATCAGTCAATACTTCACCTGCTTTATTATTAAGAAAAGCTCCCCACCATCCAAAAGTTCCTACAGTCATGATAACATGATCACATAAAGTGAGCACAGTCAAATCGGCAGTGGCACCAAATGAATTAGGTGTAAAGATAACATCATTTCGCTTATTAAACAGTTTTCGACAGTATGATTTGTCATCTGTTACGATAAGAAAACGAACTAAGCGATATTTTTCTATAAAATAGGTCATTGCATTGAGTATGTATTTATTAGATGAAGCACGTCGAACTAATATAAAGTCGCCTCGTCGGATGTGTATACCTACAGAAGTTGTAGTATTTCTATTGATGACTTTGTCAAGAAAATTAGTGACATTATCTACAATTGTTCGTTTCAATTGTAGGTAGTTTCTTATTTTATTTATATGTTTAATAAAATATCTGTGCACTTGCCAATATCCAGTTAATTCAATCACATGAGAGCTATTAGAATGAAAGAGTTGAGGAATAAAAGAGCAGTGATTGTATATTTTCTTTACAGACACTGAATTACTTAATGGAAGTTTTGGTAAAAGATTCGATATATTGAGTTCAAATGATTGGCGAAGCTCTTTTATAATAAGTGGATCTATGTACAATTGACATGAATAATCTAATGATAAGCCAAAGGCAGTGGCGAACATAAATAAACGGTTGCCTAGACGACCAGATCGTTGACGCAAAATAATAGTGCACGGTTGTGTGTCTTTCGTAAAAGACTTTTTCATCCATGAAAACACAAGAGATATTCTTTCTGGAGTCAGAATAAAAAAATAAATGCATATAATGACCATCATGGATATGAATATCGGCTTGTAAGTTTTCATTTTAAGCTCCTTAGATGTAAATATCACATAAAAAAAATTAATCTAAACAAAAATGAAGATATCAGAAAAATAAGCCTAAAACTATCAATACAAAATATGTCGACTAAAAATTCTTATGTATACTGAGCGCGGAATTAAATAAAATAACGATAAGATCTAAAGGAAAAAATGAAGTCTTCAGAAAAACTTTATTGGAATTAAATTGATTTTAATTGTAATATAAGAAAATTTCACCATCGAAAGATCAAAATAGAATGCTTAGTTTTGTTAAATGATTTTTCAGTAGCTTGGCGCATTTAATCTAATCATTTTTTGCTAATGAGGGAATCTCTACAACTGATATTCTCTGTTTGGACAGATAGTGTAGATAAAAAATTTAGAAGAGTTTGTCTCAGCAAGTCTTTCGTGTCAAGTTATGATCAGTTTACTGAATTTTTAGCCTACCACAGGGCATTATAAAAAATATCAAGTCACAGAATTTTTAACTGAAAATTTTCCTCTATACGGGTCATATAGTCATTAATATGTCTCAAAATTTTCCTTTCAAACGAATGAGTTTTTTAAGATAACCAATGTCTAAAAAAATGGATTATTTTCGGAGCTTCTCCAAGAAGGAAATGATTTTTGCTAGTGTTATTTTCGAAGAGAAACATCTACTTGAAGTGCAACTTTTAGAAAGCAACAACGATTTTATGATCTATAATAAGGAAAATTTTCAGTTAAAATTTCTTTATTTCAGTATTCTTTTCATAATATCCTGTAATAGGCTAAAATTTAGTAAAATGGTTTTAATCCGGCAAGAAAGGCTTGATGGAATGAGCTTTTTTAGTATTTTTATCTGCACTATGAAGCCAAACAGAGGATATCAAGTGGAGAGGTTTCCTTGTAAGCTGAAAATCTTGACTAGGATTATAACGCTGCTCTGAAATTCATACCTAGTTATTGTTGACAAATATACTCATGAAATATGAACATTGTGAGGGTGTGTATGTGACGGTTTCCAGGCTTTATTTCTCATGCCTTATGATAGTCTTAAAATAATGTCTGTCACAATCTGTGTGAGAAAGAGAGAATGGGTGCAGATTTCTACTTCTATAGACTTCAGTACGCCTTTTAGATTATGTTTCACAAAATATCATTATATACGTCTTCTAACTTAACTAAATGAATCATTCCATGCCTAATATCATTCTCTAGTGGGTAGCCGTATTTTTTGCTAAGCAAAATTCAGAATGAAAGATGATTCTCTATTTACTGAAAATCTTCACTATCTAATAGAATTCTCATGAAATTGTGCTAACTATGCAAAAGTTTTGGTATATTGCTATTTTCAAGAGAGTATCAGACAGTCTAGACGATTTGTAATTATAAAGAAAAAAGCTTCTACTAACCATTTACAACCTCTACGACGATTTCATCATAATTTGATTCTGCAATTGTACTTCTCTCAATTGATATACTTGTACGGTGTATAATTTTTTCTAACAGGTAGTATATAGATAAGGTTGCTGTGAAAAATTTACTACGAATGGTTTGATTTGAAAGATCATACAATTCAAGGCAAACGTATAAATAATCATTGATCTAACACTTTATTATCGTTGAAATTAGAATCAAATTTACTGCTTATGACATCCGTCAGAATGTGTTCCTAATCTTTTGAGTAAAAAAAATGATATTATATTTATCTGAATTCATTTTCAGTTGAAGCCTAACTTATTTTGTGAGAAGTTATTTTCTTTCATAGCTGTAATACTCAGAAAATTTTCAAATGATTCATTGTTTATTCAAAAATCAAAACTAATTGGATTTTTCAGAGTTCAAAGGCTGTTGATCCATGTAAACATTTTTGGCAAAAACTCAGGATTGAAACCGATTTTTTAGCGATTAAAAAGTGATTATATCAGTTCTAGCTTGTTTTAATCAATTTTAATGGATTATTCATTTTGTGAAACACGATCCAAAAGAGAATGTCGAAGTGTTTGGGGGTAGAAATTTGGATCCACCACTCTTCCCCTCACAGATCGTGACAGACGTCTTCAAGATACTATCAGATGTCATGTATAACCTAAGTCTAGTTAAACTATCTCTGGAGTACTTCTTTGTTAAAGTTCCATGCTCTAAAGTGAGGGATAACGCAGAAATATACTCGGATGTACATAAAAAATTGACTTTTTGGGAAATTAGTAACAATAAGGATATCGTATTTTACATTTTAATCCCGCAGGAATTACGCTAACAGCTTTTAGAGCCGAGTATAATCGATTTTCCTTCGAATTTAATTGATTTTAACCAATTTTAATATGAGTTAAAGGCACTCTAGATTAGACGCATAAGTGCGGCTTGATATCATAAATCGAAGTGTATTAAAGTTTAGTCTGATGCTAAACCAGCTCCCGTTTTGAAAATAAAATTTTATTCTTCTTTCCGAACTAGATGAGTGCAACTTATCCAATTTTCAATCAGTTGAGTTCTTATATTTAGGTCAAAAAGGTGCAAACTCTTTTCTCTCCTACCATAACTGTTAAATATATCATTTAATTAATGCAATTCTATTTTTCTTTTGAAACTCTTTTATGGGTGCATCCGATTTCGATAAGAAAATTTGGAATTTCCTTTTCAGATGCTTCAACGGTACCTTCCTTGAATTTACGCTGAGCTTTTCAGTAAAATCAATTGGAAAAAGAATATATCAGCAATTAATAAAAATCTAATGAATCTAGACCATAGAATATTCCATTATTCTTTTTTACTGTCTATTGCTCTGCTTAAAGGAGATAAAACTGAACATCAGCACAAAATATCGTCATTAGTGGAATGTACATTGTGCAGCGAAAGTTTTAATAGGCGTTGAGGTATATAATGAATTAGATAACGCATAACTATTTTATGTCTTATTCATCTTTCTTTAATGCTGTAGAGAAAGTCGCAACTGATGAATTCATGAAAATTGATGGTTCAAGTGCCATCTGGACGTTCACATTAAAATTTCTTAGTATTTCGATTTCTTTGATAGCAGTGTTTTATCCAGAATGTGAGCCAGGTAGACGGCGTCCGTCCTAAATTTCGAACTGCCTATCCTAAAATTTAAAGTTAATAACATAAAAAGTCGTTTATTTCTTATTTTCTTGTTTACAATATTTTTGTCTATATTCATTATACACTAGTTCAACTGTTCGTCCAATAGATGATTCTTCATAAAGAGATACACTAACGGATCGAAAGGAATAAAAATGAGAAAAATCATTTTTCTGTCGGGCTAAGTTCTCTATTGCCTCGCATATTTCAGATCAAAATTGTTGTTCTTTTATTCAAATTAGTAATGATCTCTCTCTCTAAACAAATGTCATCAGGACAAACATCTTTCATTTCATATTTTAAAACGTAAGAGAATCCAGTGGCGTCTGAAAATATTCTAACAAAAAAAAGTAAAATAACTGATAAATCAAATAACATCATAAATAATAATACAACCAATTTACAAATACTTCCAAGTGCAGAACCATTATGCGATATTCAATCGAATATTAATGACAACTGATCATTATTGACAACATTAACAAAAATAACAATAGAAAAAAACAAATGATAGTAAAACACGTACATATCAGAAATGCCCAGGACAACCAACCATATTGTAAGATTTGATCAGATCTTGCATCTGATCCTATATAATCTTGTACGATCATACGAAAATCATACAAAAAATCGTAGTTCCTAAGATCTTTCAAGAATCTGATTGTGCGACTTGATATAAGATTTCAGGAACTACGATTTTTGTCAGATTCTTGTAAGATTTCGCCCATATTCAAAGACCTTGTATGTATTTCACACGATCTTACATCTGAGTTTTCGACCTGGGTTATTACTCTACATTGACTTGTAGATGTTACAAACTGTTAGTAGTCTGTAGCGATTATATGAAGTATTTGAGAGGATCATTATGTATAAAAAGTATTTTTCATCTTCTTAGCTATTGATTATAATCAATAAATATTGTCTGAAATTGGTATGAAATGTATGTTACTGTTTAGCATTTTTTAGTTGAGCCAACAGAATTACTCATTAGCTTAATAAAAATACAAGATAAAGACGTACAAACAGCATCTGATGGCATTGAAACGTATAGTTAATGAGAGAGATGAAGAAAGTCTAACTACAGGAGATTTATTTGCAATCTTAGAAAATCAATTAACAGCGTTTATATTATACAGTTTAGAACTAATTCTTGAAACACTTCCAATATTATTGAAATCTATACAATGTAGAAATCCTGATTTTAGTCAACTTGAACAATCAATATTTGATAGTATTGGTGAAATGGAAACTTCATCTAATAATTACAATCGTAATCGTGTAAATACGTCCAACAACAAGAAGAAAAGAAATTAATTTAGAATAACAATTTAATAATAAATTTGTCAAATTTATTGAAAAAATTATATCAAATATAACCGCGAGCTTTAAATCGAATGTATTACAGTTTCTCAATTGCTTTCGTATATTTGATGTTGTCGAAGTAATAGATGCATCAAAATATGGTATAGAAGAGATTAATATGATTAAACAACAATATCCAAATCATTTTAATGATGAGTTTCTCAGCGAATAGAAAATATTTTGTAAATATTTTTTGTATAAAAAACAACAACAAGAATCTATAATTTTAATATAGCAACAGCCATAGGCGGCGGAACGTTCTGAATCTAGGGTAGGCTCAAGATTTTTGACAAGACCCTTGCTGACAGGTTAAAAATAGAGAGGATAAGTTTTTAATGCTATGCCATTCATGTAATCACCAAACGCACTTCAAATGCAGATAGGTGTGTTTTTATTGCAAATGCCGGCGTTCTAGCATATTTTTGTATTGAAGAATGGTAGAAACGCAAGTAAACACACTCACCATTGTTTTTCTTGAATGGATTCAGAGAATGTTTACAGTTTGAAAACACTAATATAAATAAACGCATCCACATGCGTTTAAATTTTTGTTTAATACACGTTGGCACTCATTCATGTTGCTTCATTTGTTAGAATCATATTTAATAATTAAAAGAAGGTATGTGTCCTCCAATACGTGCTTCTAATTGACACACTCGATAAAACGTGTTCTAGAGGTACGTCTCTCAATGTATTGCATTTGCGGAAATGCGTCTAGATTCGATTTAAGGCATATTTCTAATGCGTTCAGACGCGATTCAAAAGTTTTTCAAAGTAGCGTTCAAACACAGTTCAATTGTGAATTCCGTCTGGACACGTTTATATTAAAAAAATATTGACATGGGTATAAAGGTAGTCTAATCGGTGTAGATAAGCAGTTAACGAAAAAAGCTGCATCTAGACGAAAATGTGAACGTGAGTCCAGCAAGATGCTTCTTCGATGAAACGTCACTAAAATTTGAGTGAACGCTTTGTGTCATTTTTTCGCATCATATCGATTTAGAAGTTTGAAACTGCGAGCAAAAAGTTTTTTTTTAATTCAGTTGGGAAGACATGAGTAATCAAAGACATAAAATGTGTTTCGCTTTTGAGTTAAGAACTCATAAAAAACGCGAGTTGATATCGATAAACGCATAAAAAACGCGAGCTGATTTCGATAAACTCATAAAAATATCTTAAATTATAACATGAAAAGCATAGAGAAAGTCTTCATGACAGGCTTGTTACATTATATGGCTTATCAATATATAAAAGATCTCTCTACGACTGTAGAGAAAAAAAATCGAATATTTTTGTCGTGAATATTTTTCGGTAAGATGTCTTCTTTAGATATGCGCCCAAATTTTTTTTATCTTCGATAAAACTGATCAGCTAACTAGGAGTAGTGAACAAGTAACATTTTTTACAATTGCATGAGCTAATGCAAATATTTTTCTTTGCAATGAAACATCATCGAGACCTGTAGCATCTGTGGATCGCATACTAGACTCTTTACACAAAGAACAAACCCAAAACCAGTTTTTGGTATGCTCTTCACGCAACGAGCTTATCCCATAATTGAAAGATGCCACACATCTCAACGACATCGTACTTTAAAGAGAAACGTTTACACTATTTGATACCATCTTCAGAAAATGACTAGTACACTTTCGCTTAAAACTGTCCATGCCGACAAGACAGTCAAAAAATCCAAAACTTTTCGTTGAACTTTTGTAACATGCCTAATGTTACCTAAGCTTAACATCTGTCCAAGTTTGAGCCTACCCAAGCCTACCCTCCGCCAGCCTAAGGTAGGCTTGGGCCTACCCAGGCCTAATGGCTCCGCTGCCTATGGCAACAGCAATGCATTGATTTAGTCAAGAATGGAATGATAAGAGACATATATCGACAATTATCATTAGCTGCTAAGATGTTTGTATGCGCATCAATTAGTACAACAACAGTAAAACATGATTTTAGTATCTATTTTGGACAATCATTTAAAAAGATTTAATTATCGATTGTTGAAAAAGTAAAAAAGTAAGAAGAATTTCGATTTAACTTAGATTTTTTTT
>JAJEKB010020889.1:235875-258574 GCA_022393335.1 Macrotrachela quadricornifera | reverse complement strand
ACACCTATTCGAATAAAATCTGCTGCATTAACAATTCCAATAAAAACCAATTCAGAAGAATTATCATATAAAAATTTTCCAAAACAATTTTATGAAAAACGTAAAGTAACACAAGATAGAAAACGACAAAAACAACAAGCTGATAAATCTCCTCCAATATGTTCAAATAATTGGTTTCAATTAAGACAATCATTAGCTGAATTAAAACGTCTTGCAACAACAGAAGAAATTCTTGTTGATCCATCAACTTCACTTTTTAATTGTGATGGATATTCATTTGAAGCTCTTAAACAAGCTATACATCAACAACAAGAAGAAAAAAAAATTAATAGATTTCAATCTCCATCAGGTTGATAAATTATTCATCATTTGGATAATTAGTAAGAATTTTCTTGAAGAATTAGTTAACCACAATTGAATATAAATAATTAAATATCTTTATGATTTATATTTTATTTTAATCATATATATATATAAATTTCACTGACTAAATTAGTTGTTAGAATGAGACAATTAAGGATATCCTTTTTTTCTTCTTTCATGGTTTCAAACTTCTTGGTAATGACGAGCGAATAAATATACCAAATAGAACAAAGATGAGAGACATAAAATTACAATAGTAGTCATTTTCTGATACAAGCCTGATAAATTCGAATGATTTAAACATTCGTTTTCGTTTATTGTGATCTTTTATTAACAAATTATGATTTTATTCATGAAACAAAAGAGTGGTTAATGATTAGAATTTTTTTTTGAATACATGAGCGATTTGCAATATATTAGTACCGTTTGCGAAAAAAAATGACCAAAAAAAAAACTTCAAATTTAAATGTTTTGACCTGATGATTTTATTACTATATGTTAGGGAAGAACAAGAAAAAAATTTCTCGACTACCACTACTAAGATAGCGGAGATACAGGGATTATTGGGAAGAGTTATAATTCCTGAGGTAATTGTAAGAAAAAGTACCGACATTTTGTATGAAATCCTTAGAGTTTTCTCTTCACAATGAGATCGGATCCCGGATTCATAACTTCAAAACAAGTAAGTAAACATGATTATATATCAACAGAATAATTACACCTTATTGAATTCACAAAATCTGCTGATATCAGAGAAACACATATCTGAGATATACTTACTCTAGGTATAAGCTATTCTTCAATCCGAAACGACTTATTTCAGAAATATTAAATGGTCAGATCACTAGCGCTTCGAAAGAGGAATCGATTGATGTAAAATAAGTATGGTTTTGTCCACGACTTGGTTTAGGTTTCACTCAAAAAATCTCGCGGGACATTTTTCTTCTTAAAAATCTCGCAGGACATTTTCACAATAATATGTAATTTTTTCCCGAACTATCCATTGTGAAGAACTGATATTTTTATCACAGATAGTTCCCACAGGTTGAAAAAAAGGAGCAAAGTTTCGTTCCTAAAGATTGAGATTTGACTGAATTGTAGGCGAAACAAAAATGAAAATCTCGCGGGACATTTAGTGTGATAACTATGGTTTTTGATTTTATATCGAAATTTTCTTCTCGAAATTTCGATGCAAAAATACTTTTTTTTTCTGTCAAAAGATAGCGCGTTATTTCTCTATCATTTGAGATCTTTCCCAATCTTCTATGAAAAGCTGTTTGTCTCCATCAACGTTTTTAATCTCGCGGGACAAAAATTTAATCAGTGTCTGTAACCTCAGAGATTAGCAAAATTTATCAGAAAAATTGTGACATTGCAGCAGACCATTTACATTCTCTGAACGTTCAAAGTATCCTCTACAAAATGGTAGAAGAAGTTAGATTATAAGTGACAATCAAAGATGGCAGAAACCCACTGTTATATCGGTAATTAGCAGAAAAATACAGAATTTTGACCCTTATAGTACCCATAACTTGAGAACCGTATGTGATAAAAAGTTGATTTTTTGCCTTATACTGAGGATTAACTAGAGGATCAAAACAAAAAAAAATGATTTAAATCGATCACCATGAACTAAAGTTATTGCGAATCTACGTTAAAAATTGAAATGGTACCAATATATTGCAAATCGCCCATATATATCATCATTTGATATACTAGAAATGATGATGAACAATTCGCAAGTCATATCAAAAGATTTTTTCTGTATTTTTCTTTTGAATTGTTCACTTAAATATAAAAGAAAACTGTCCGGGAAAAATTTCAGAAAAATTCTAATTATTTTATGAGATGAGTTGATGTTGTGGGCAATCAATGGAGAAGTCTTATAATTGTCAATCCTACTGAGAAAACAAATTACACAGAAAACAAAAGGATTTTTAGATCAAAAAAGAAACTAATGCTCTTCAATATTTATTTGAATTAGTTAAACATACTGAAAATATCTATCTATAATATACCTTTTTCGTTTTCTTTTTGATTTTTTTTTAGTATTATCCCATGAATCATTATTTCCTGGAGAATCTCTTTTGTTTTCACTGCTTGTCTGATTCCTTGATGACTAGAAAGTGAGATACAATAGTAAATACATCAAAATTTTTCTTATTCGATACACTTACTGGTGAAATTCGAGAATTGATTCTTTTGTTGATATGCATCGATTGAACATCTGCTGTACTCAAAGATTCGATAGGATTTGGATCAAATATCCGCTTAGTTTGAGGCTGAATATCACTAATATTCAGGATACAAGCAGATCCTATTGGAGTTTGAGATGTAGTGCATGATTGATACGATTCCGTCAAGTTTTGATGTTGATGGTGAATGTTCGGAGCCGACATAATCTTCTGATTGTTCATATGCTTGACAAATGATTGATGGGATGCTACTGAGAATTGATCATTGATACTCTGATTATTCGTGATAAATTCAACTTCTCTTCGATTCACGCGTCTGACATGCGGCCGATATGATGCTGTCGAAATTTGAGAGCGAATGCTTGATGAAGAGACAAGTTTTTGATTAATTAAAGGTGTAACATGAATTCGACGAGATCCTGTCGAGGATCGATGATTAGTACTCTTTGTATTTCGAGTAGATTCGACCTTTCGTACGCCTACGCGACTGACACGAGGCCGATATGATGTTGCTGAGATGCTGCGTAATACCATCACTGATTATATTTTTTGTACGACTAAGATGAATAAATAAGAAATCAAATTTTTTAATTAGAATATTTCTTTAAATATATTGTTTGCAAAAAAACTGCCTTTTTTTGCATGGTGAAATAAGGGCTTCTCTCATTAATGCTGTATAGAGAAAATATAATTTTTATTGTTGTCAAGGCATAATATTTGCAAACGGATGAGTGTCTGACAACCATTTTTTTTTCAATTAAAACATGACTTTTGCTCCACTTTTTCAAAAATCTAATGTCAAATAAAATATTATTCTTTTCATATAGATAAGCAGAACAAGAATTTATATCGAAACACTCATTTTCATCCAGGTATGGCAAGATATCTTTTTCTTTACATTCTATCAACATGAATACAGATTTTTTATATGGTTTTTATTTTAAATATTGTGTTCTTCTTGTTGGTTTCATGTGGAAGACAATATAGCAATGATATAATTTAATTATTAACTATAATAGAAATAATATGTAATCAACTCATATCGAAAGTATCAACATAGTATTTCATTTTTTCTTCATCTCCAACAATTCAATCACAAATTTGTGTACATATATGATGTCGTCAACAAATAGCTTGTTATACGCAAATATGAAAAAATTCAATTATTCGCGGACTTTAACCTCGACGCTTAACAAATACAATAAAAAATCTACTAAAAATATCGTCAACGATTCAGATTTTATGGTAAACAACTTCAATCTACTAACTTTTTCTATCAGATAAAGGCGTTCAGTTTCTCTTAGCTTCAGTTATAACTATGTCCAAGGGAGAAACAGCTGATTCTGTCGCTTCCATTGGATTATCTCCACTATTGTAAGGACAACATATGTTGTTGTTCAAGCCATATGAAAGAGGTTCCCTTCAAACCTTATAATCAGTCTGAATAATACCATATTTTATCCATATAATAATGGATAAAAACCTTTTCTAATTAATTTTTATATCTAAATTTCACATACTCTATAATTTAAATTAACTGCTCTACAAACGCCAACAACTTGTAAGACTTTTAATTTGACCCGAATATGTCTAATCGATTCAAGTTACATAAATAGTCAGCGTTTGTCAATAAATCAATGAAATAAACTGCTACGCAATAAGATGTTACACCCCGGCTCAAATAATCTCTCTTTTCTGAGATTATGAGATTCACAAGAAATATGACTGCTGTCTATCATAACTTCCATCTAACCCGAACGATTATAGTTGCTTTGCTAGCATTGTAAATCAAACAATGATTCTCAAAAGATTAAAATATTTCGCAGTGTTTTGTTTAATTAAAATGCTTTATATGAGCTAAATATATGTGTATGAATACATCATTATAGTTTTTTTTTGTTGTTGATATTCATGCATTTATTTGAATTAACAAAATACATATTGAAGGTTAAAAAGACAAGCATGAAAAGATTATGATAAGAATGCAATTGAATTTATTTGTAAAACTCTTTTTTATTATATATTTGAAATAATAATCACCCTCAACATATTAATATAAATATTATTGATTGTCTGTCACCATTAAAAAATAAAAATAATTTTAATTAAAAAGATAATAATGATCATATTGCATTTTCATTAATTGTTATTGTATTTCTATTCTAAAAAAATAAAAATAAAAATAGTTCTAATATTATTTCAATCATTTCACTACTAGGTTCTACCACTATATATGCGCATCGTTGCTTTCGCCTCTATCCACATTCGAGATGTATGCCCTATCTGTGTGTTTTTGTCCTTATTCTCATCCCAGGTCATACTAGAGAGTGAACGGCACGCACGTTTATGTATGAGAAACTGGATAATTTTGACAGATGCTCGAAATAACAATAAACGGATGTTTGTAAAACTTTACATTGAAGCTCGAAATAGAAAAAGATAAATGTTCGAAATGAAGATCTACTTCATTTATTAGTGTAGTATTTTAGTCCCAGTTAACCGATCTTTTGAACACTCTTCCTTTCAAAGCTTAGTACACAGTATGTTAGTCACTTAATTATGGATGTAAAATGTGCACTGAGAATACTTATAGATAAACTAATTATCATTTTTGAACATCCGATGCCAAAGTTTATGGAACATTAAATAAGAGATTATATTCTTTGAAAGTAATATTTAAAAAAAAAAGAAATTATTACCTGAAGATGTTGTATTTAGCTTTCTGAAGTACAGCTGGGAAAAGCGCTCCATTCACCATCAGCGTTGCAAGTAACAGTAAGATCACCATCAGCAAGTGTATATCCATCCTTGCAGGTGAATTCAACATAAGAATTCTCCAAAATTGCTTCATCGTCATCATTTTCAGTAAACAAACTTTGAGAAGCAATATCAAGACCTTCGGTTAAAGAAGGATCATTAGTAAAGTCTGTCAATGCTGAGTGAGAACATCGTGCCGTTTCTATAAAAAAGAATAAATCCATTGATAATCAGAGCAAAACAAAATACAAATGAAAAAAAAACTCTTGTCACATTTTCAAATAATCTTCCTATATTTTACACATTGTCTTTGAAATTAAGTTGTTCTAATGAACAAAAATATTTTTTCTAATAAAATAACATACTTGTACAATATGGTCGTGAAGACCAAGTTCCATCGTCACATTTGAATACACCTTCACTTGTTGAATCCATCGCATAACCTGAATTACATGAAACGGTAGCAGTACCTAGATAAAGAAAAATTAATGTTTTAATAGTGAAATTATTAGTAAATAGAGAGAAAGAGTAAATATATTACCACTAGCAGTATTATCTGGATATACAAGAATATCATCGGCATTTGACATATATCCATTGTCAAATGTCCATGTATCATCTGTAACTGGACATCGTGCAACTGTAGGTACACAGTGAGGAAATGTAGTCCAGGTATTAGCTTCTGTGCAAATAATGGTCAATGGTCCTCCAACATTCTTATAATCTTCTAAACAATTAAGAGTAATATTTGATCCACCCAATGCTAGATTGTCATCTACACCATTTGTGTATACAAAACGTTTTGATTCAACGACCTGAATACCAGATGTTGAGCTGATGAAGTCAAAAAGTTGGGAAATCGGACAGAAACCCATTGCTAAAATATTTAATAATTTTATTAGTGAAACATTAAATTCATTAGAATTAAAAAAGATTAAATGACTTACATTTGCATTCAGGTAATGGTTGTGACCAAGATCCTGATTCTAGACATGTAATACGTTCACCAATAGCAGAATTAAGAGCATAACCTGAATCACATTTAATATCATAATAACCATCAACTGTACCATCCGAGTATATTCTTACTGCTCCAACATTGGTTTTGTGACCATGTGGTACTGAAGGTAAGGTATCAGCATTTCCAGGACATCGACCTAAACAAATGAAAATAAAAATTCTCTCGAAAAAAGTCAAACAACTTCAGAAACTATATTAAAAATATTTTTATTGTAGAATAATTCACACTATGCTTCAGAAATATAGAACCTTCCTCATGCATTCCCACGTGTGTATAGAAAAATTCTTTTAGTCGGGGAAAATTTCGTAAGCGGTTATAATAGAAAAGATTTTGAAGAATAGTTAATGAAGAATTCTTTAAAAAATGTTTTTAACCGTTTAAGAAATAAAAGAAAATTCTGTTTATTAATAATACATTACCATAAACGTTGACATAAAGTGTCGTTATTTGAAGAAATAGATAAAATCCAGCTGTTATTGAAAGCTTCATCTTTTCGAATGAATATTGTTTCTTTTCATCATGTCTTTTATAAATGATTCAAATAAACAGCTTGAAGGAGCACATATGTACATAAATGCCATTAGTTTTGGCCTATTTTAACACTATATGTTATTTATACAATAGAAAACGAATAATCGGTCAACAATAAAATATCAATCAAAATTTAAGTATCGAATTCGGTGTATATCTTAGGTCAAAATGATTGAAGTAAAAGAACATTCGAAAAAAGCGCCATCTATATCCGAACGCATGATAAACACGTTCGGAAGACGTTTTCACTTAGTTCGTTTCGATCTGGAATATTAGAGCTTATATTTAATATTGTAATAAGCAATTATTTTCTTGTTATAAAACAAAGCAAAAGTAAAAATATATATGACATTATAATTCTACGATGATATTTAAGATCTTTTCAAAATTCCTTAAGACCAATAATAATTGCAATTACATAAAGGCAAATATTTTAGTTTAAAAGACATAAAGTCTATTATCTATGATTAAATCTGTTTGAAAAATATGTTATATTTAAATTGTCATTATATTCAGCTGTCTCAATCTCATATTGCTTCGTAATATTATAGCAAGTTTTATTAATGTTTTTTTTTCGTTTTTCAATTTAATTGTATAAATATCATTCATGTGACATTAGTAAATTTTTCTCGAAACAGAAAACAAATAAAATTTTTATATTTCGATTACGGGCCATAGCTTTCAACAGGGACGTTTGAAATTTGTTGGTAGAAATAAAAATTCAATGATACATAAGTTGTCATTGCAGAAGTAAACATAATTAGATGATAAAAGCAAAAATCGTTCATATAGCTCTTATCAAATGATGTAACTTCATTAGTCCAAGTATGTTATATTTTTATTTATACATGTCCTTAGTCATTTATGAGCTATTGAACAATACGAACAACCAATCTTTTTCAATAAGCATCACAAGTTTTAATAAAACTTTGCTTTTATATAATTTCATATGATATATAAAAATACCAAACAATTTAGCTTCTGAAATCATTCTCTTGCTGAGATGTTCAAATGACGCTACATCAGTATTCATGCATTGTATATTTCGCTATTTTTTAACAATAATGTTTGTAGGTTTAAAATTTGATGGGTACATATTACCGTAAGTATTCTACACAGTGGCACATTTAAAACTTGTTTTTAACGTATAAAGTGGCATAGAGAAATTTCATTGGTCTTACATATATCTCTTAACCTGTTACCTGGCTTTTGATCGTTCGTTTTAGAACTAAAAATTACACTGCCTTGCAGCCATTATCGATAAATATCAAAACCTTAGCGTTTTTTTTTCAAACAATTATCTTATTAACAATATATTTCTATTGTACAATTAATGTTTTTATAAAGCACTATTTGTATTGAGACACACATTAAAAGCGTAAAAAAATTCTACGAAATTCTTTATTGATCAGATAAATTTACTTAATAAATATTCTATTGCAAGTTTTTATTATCAAAAAGAATACAATATTATGCAAAAATAATTCATCACTTTTTCTTCTCATGTTTCTTCTGATATATGACTACATTCAATATTAATATATTAATGGTTTCATTTTTAATTATGTGAAAAATGAGTGCACCTATACCCATTAAATATGACAAAATGGCAAGCTGCTTGAAAGTCGGAATCAAATATCAATTATTAAACATTGACAATCAGGACTCTGCAAGTGTGCTTCGTGCTATAACGAAAACTTTCTGGTAGTGATCTTAAAGAAATGTTACTCTTTTCACAAACAAAAGAAAAATTATGCGTCAGACAAAAAACAACAAGATAAGCGACACAACCAGTCGAAATTTATCGTATAGATTAACGTAAAAATATCGATGAAATTTATGGTGTACAGATACCGAAATAGTATAGAATGTCAGGCACACCTGTGGTATTTGAATAAAAAAAAACGGTTTTGAGTATTTTAACAAGTAACCGTTTCACTGATCTTGTTGTTTTTGTCTGACATAAAGTTTTTCCTTTCTTTGTCTAAGAGGTAACATATCTTTAAGATCACTATCAGGAAGCTTTTGGTTATCGTCGTTTAATGATTAATTTTGACTTTAAAGCAGTTTATCGCTTCGTCATGTTATAATGGGTTTTGATGAATATATTTTTGACATTATCAATGATGAAATCATTAATATATTTAATAGAACGATATTTAAGATCTCTGTCATCCATTCTTAATAGACAACTATATATAATTTAATATAACAGAAAAATATGAAAAGAAAAAGTGATAAATTATCTATTGAATATATTGTATAAGTATTAATATGTGATTAACAATAATATCTACAATTGATTAAAGGCTTCTATTGTAATTTATATAATCAATAAAGAAAAATATTTTTATTTTTTATTTAAGATTATAAGCAGATACAGTTTATTAATTTTTTAAATTGATTAAACATAAATATTAGTTTATAACATGCACCATCATAGAGGAAAATGATTCAAAATCCTTTAATGAAATGTGACTAAATAAATAAAGTTTATTTATATATAAGTTTTAATTATGTAAGAAAACAGCAACATTGTTATCGCCAACGTTTATAACGACAACATCGAGTTTATGATTATTATTAACATCGACTACTTTAGCTGATCTAGGAACACTCCCAGTTGGATAAGTAATTTGATTAAGATAAGTTCCATTATTCATATTAATAAAAACACCAACATTGTTCGAACCTTCATTTGTTACAACAAGATCAAGTAAATTATCATCATTCATATCACCTGTTGTTATTGAGTCTGGTCGACTACTAGTTGAATAATTAGTTTGATAAAGAAAAATACCATTACCTATATTGAGAAAAATACCAATGTTATCCGCATTATAATTTACAACAATAATATCAGTTAGATTATCACTATTGACATCAGCTAGTGCTGTTGCGATTGGATTACTGGTAGGTCCATAAGTAGTTTGAGAGAGAAAAGTACCATTACCTCCATTAAGAAAAACACCGATATTGTTCCACCAAGAATTTGTAACAACAATATCTGGTCGATGATCATTATTTAGATCGGCTACTGATAATGAAGTTGGATTAGCACCAGTTGGATAAGTTTTTTGAGAAAGAAATGTACCATTACCTGTATTGAGAAAAATACCGAAGTTATTCGAACCAGAATTTACGACAGCAATATCAGGTTTAGTATCATTATTTACATCAACTACTGCTATTGAACTTGGATTACCACCAGCTGAATAAGCTATTTGAGAAAGAAATGTACCATTACCTCCATTGAGAAACACACTAATGTTAGCTGAACCCATATTTGCGACAATAATATCAGGTTTATTGTCGTTATTTATATCGACTACTGCTAATGAGCTTGGATAGATATTAGTCGGATAAGTAACTGGAGGAAGATAGGTACCACTGCCTGTATTGAAGAGAACACCGATATTATTTGAACCAAAATTTGAGACAATAATATCGGGTTTATTGTCATTGTTTACATCTATTACTGCTAATGTATGTGGACCAATACCACCTGATGGATAAGTGTTTTGAGGAGATAATGTACTGCTATCGACTATTAAATACAAAAGTTTTTTTTTTAATATTTGAATTAATATTATATTTAAAGAACTTTTTTTTTCTCGTTTTGTTAATTCTTATTTCTAAAGGTGTATTAATATGTGCTCTATTTGTATGGTAAAAATTAGAAGTATGTCAAATCGTAGAATTTTTGAAAAAACTAATTTCTTTCGTTAAAGATTATTGAGCATTACAATTGGACTAATGATGATTTTTCTATTTTAAATATTTATTTAATGAGAATTTTGATCAAAACAGGTAGTATTTCAATTTATATGCATTATTCTTTGAATATATACATTAATTTTCGAGTTGGAAGGCTTATATTGTCCTATATATGTAAGGTAGAAGAAGAGTATGATTTGTATTAATTTCTTCTCTTAAGATCCATCGATGAATCTTATCAATATAAATGTATTAATATTACTTACAAGTTGTTACTTGTTCTTCACCCATGACAATCATAGTTATAACGCCTGGTTGTGTTAAAATATTACCACGTTGGCTTGGTTTATCAACAAATACTTCGCATTGATTACTGAATGAATCAAATGTTATCGTACGACAATTACTTTGAGATATACAAGCAATTTGACAACCTCTCAAATATGATCCAGAAATAATAGTAGATGGTGAACAACTTGGAGCAGTACATTGGTATTTTCTATCATCCATTTTCGATAATTTCATTGTGCGAAAATCTTGGGCAATTGTCTGTATAATGATTGTAAATAAAAAGAACATTATTCTATATGCCATATTAAATAAATAATAACACTTAAAGATAATATTTTCTTTTTGAAGAATAAATCTAAATTATTCTCTAAAATGAGAAAGAAAGAAAGATATTATTTTTATATTTTCATATAATCTGATATTAATTAGTATATAGTGACAATAGGAAAAGCTATAAAAAGCATAAGGATCTATAAACTTTTCTTTCAGAACTATGATTATTATATTAGGTTTTCGATGTTGGACAAGATTTTTGCATGAAATTTTAAATGAATCAAATATATTCTTATATATTCAGTATTTCGAAAGAAAAATGTTCGTTTTCATTGAAATTTTTAGCGTATTTGAAAGGCTTCAATGTTTGTATATAAAACATATTATTTCAACAGATTTTTACCGCTTAAAGGGCATGCTCATGAAAAAGATTACGACTATACAATACTTTGTTTTGATCTAATTCATTTTGAAAAAGCAAATTGTTGGGATGACTGTCATAAAAAGATTTTATTGATATTCTTTCAAATAATTACTAATGACTAATTTTTCTCACCTTTTTAATTTTATTGATCTGTATTTTCTAAATATTAATGACGTTGTCAGTAAAAAATATTTTATGTAGAAATATCACTAATTTACTTTGAAATGTTTTATTTTTATTTTTTTTTGTATAAAATATGAATGTGCATAGACAGTAATATCCATTAATGCTCTTGAAAAATTCTTCTCAAAAAGCAAAAAAAAACGATATAAGTGTTTTTCAAACAAAAAAAAACTCAATAAAACTAAAACATTCATTATCATATTCAATGTGCTTACCACATACTTTGATGATATTTAATAATTGTGTCTATTGCTGTTCGGTTTTTTCTTATAGTGCATTTTTTACTTGTAATATCAAATGAAAAAAAATATCTTTCTAGGGAATTTATTTTTTTGCTTCGCTACGTCACCAATGTAAAAATTCAGTTAATCATATGCATAAGACTGGCGATATCAATTTTGGCATCGGTTTTTAACGCTATGATTTTGCTATAATGAATATATCAGTTTAAAGATATGATGTTTACTAACAACATGTAGCACAATTGTTAACCTTTTTATATGTTCATATAAAGAAAATATAAAATGTTAAGTATATAACAAAAATTCAGATTGAAAGACATACGTACCAAACCATGTATTTCACTTTCAAAGAGTGCCCTGAAAAGGTACAAAGAGAATCTGTAGGTTTTTCTAAACCTTTTTCCGAATGAAAAAATTGGGATGTTGAAAATAGATATTTTCTCAACTTTTCGTAGATTCATGTCTTTTTTTAAATATTTTGCAAGATAGAATATTCTAACTTAGTTTTTCTGATTCGTCATCGAAAACTGAATAAGAAACTGTTTTGAAACCATTTTTAAAATGAAGTATTGGCTTACAAAAGAATTTTCCGAGACCGATGCTCAAAAATCTGAACTTTGATTTGCAAGTCTCTCACAGGTGTTATTAGAAAAATTAGAGCCAATATTTTTACATGGTTAGATTCGTTTTTTGTTTCGAAGTAATTTCGCATTTCTATCGCGAGTTTTTGACATCTGATATTCTCATTATACGACCGACATAATCAATATTAGAAAAATTCGCTATAGAAGTATGGAATCGTTTTGAAACAAAAGGCGAATCTCCTGAAAATCTTTCAGAAATCTTCTTAAGATTTCGAGAGTTTCTGTTGGATTGAGCATCGATTTTAACCTATTTTAGTCTATTTTTTTCAACATCCCAATTTTTTTAATTTTTCAATCGGAAAAAGGTTTAGGAAAACGCGGGCACACATATTCTTGATCACCTTGAAATTCTCTGTCGAATGGTATATAGAATTTAAAAAAAATTTTTTTTTGCTTTGCGTGCAACTTAAATAAATGACTCTTCTTCATCACTCACTATGGCCTTTTCTCTATATGAAGAAATAAAATTTCTTTAGTAGAATCAATAATAGTATTGAAAAAGATTCTCTTTAATCTTGTCTTTATTATTGATAAAAAAAAATCAGCACATTTGCTGGAGTCATAACATATATATTCATCTATTTCTTAAGAATGTGAGTTTTATGCCAAACCATAGTTTATTGGAAACTAAAAAAAACTTATATTTGAACATATATAAGAAAAGTAAAATAAAGATATATGCGAGTATGTGAGAGAATTAAAATAAATATATATGCGAATATTTTAGAGATATAAATGGAAAAAAAAAGTTTTTCATGAATGTAATTGTTATTGAATTTGTTAAATTATTTGGCTTTATGAGCTGCTAACCATTCATCGTAATCATCAAATTTACGTTGTGTATCTTCAACGCTACATTGAATAACACAATCAAAATGTTCGCCACTTTTGACAAAATAGTCGGATAATTTTCGTCGATTATCCCAATTTTCAAACTTATCCGCACGTCCAAGTCGTGCATTTACTGGTACATTCAATTTTGTTTTTAATTCACCAACTGTCATGGATGATGGAATATCGTTTAAACTCGCTTTGTTGTCTGCTCCCTTTGAAGACATATCAACTGTAATGCTGACCTTATCACCGTCTTGAGATGATGAAGATGCCATTTATTTTGTTTTTTATTGTTGTATTATAACTAAATTAGAAAATAAAAACCAACTAAATTTTATCGTCATGTACTATTTAGTGAGACAATAATGATTATTATTAAAAATAAAATAACTTATAAAAAAGATAAATATTTAAAATTTCGATTTTTATCTGTACAAATATGATTAATACCGTATTGTCTGCAATTACAAATCGCATTACATTCGAAACTATATGTAAATATATTTCTAATCGATTACTATTGAATTTATATCTGAACAAGGTCATGTTAATCGATCTTTATTATATCTTACCCGAGAATGAATGAAAAAAGAAAATAATTTAATTTTTCAAATTTAATGTTTTGGAAGTACTTGCATAAAAATTTTCGAGCTCAATCTATCTTCTAACTTCTACCAAAAAAACTAAAAATGATTATTTTTGTTTAATTCTATTCAACACATACACTCAATGACCGTCATAAAAATAATTCTAACCAATATAAAATATTTCTGTTATTCACTCAAGACTAAATCGATAAAAATATGTTAAAAAAATTTCTAATAATTTTAATGGGTCTTCTCTCAAATAAAACTAACAGAACAATATAGTTATATTGACTTAAAATAAACTTTAATTATTGACAAAACATCAAAGACATATAACCTTTCTTTACCAAACAGTAATGAAAAGACGTCCTTGACAACTCATACTTATTCATCGACATGACATAATGATCAATCCTCTATAGTGGACACTTTTTGTTTATGTGTTACACAGGTATATATTTTCAACAGTATGTGTCGCCACATATACATAGTTATAATATATACTAACATGCATATGCATCATATTCAATCCATACTCTTAACATACCAAGTAATATTTCATTAACCATTGCCATTAGTTAGATGATTGTTGGGGCATATATTACACAATTTTAAAGTATCAATTATTCAATAAACTATTATCTATAAAATAAGATCATTTATTTTGTGATGATTCAGTCATATTTAAATAATAGATTTAACTAATAGAGCTTGCTGAGCTGTACAAAACTGTATATATTTAAAAATTTTTAAGTCATTTTTTTCCGATAAAATTTTAAAAAACTTAACAAATCTTTTTCTTTTTATATGAAATAAAAATACTCAGTTTTTAAATATAATTACCTATTTCCATTATTTTTACCATATTCTGAAACATGTGATATGGCAAAAATAATGGAAATAGTTAATTATATTTAAAAACTGAGCATCTTTATCGGAAAAAAATGACTTGAAAAAGTTTTTAATATATACAGTTTTGTAGAGCTCGGCCAGCTGTATTGAACCATGTAAAAATATCAAATTGAAAAAATTGCATTCTATTTTACAATGACTAGCGCCTCAATTTTCTACTCGAAAAAAATCTATCAAAGTTCGAAAAGTGTCTTAAGTTCGATATTAATACCAATGAACTTCATTTTCGATGAGCCTTCAATTGACATAAAATTCATTAGGTCTTCTATTTGGAATTATAGGCGTTACCTCACTGGAATAATTTTATTTCCAACCTAGTATATGAATATTGATCATGAGATTATGCTGTTTGATTTTTGCGAGACTATCTAATGGCTATACTTCTGAGTTATATAAGCATAGAAATTCTTTAAATTAGTTAAAATATTCTGAGAGATGATTAATTGGTTGTCACTTAAGTTGGCGAATTACGATCAATGTTATATTCAAAGAAAATGACTTTTTATCGAAAGTGCTTTTTAGAGCCTACCAGCATTTCAAAGGGAAAAAAACTCTTTGCAACAAAATGGTTGAGTCTCCATGAATTCATTCTTATCGAACCTCTCCTTCGCCATTTCTTCATGTTTTATCCCTTACTCCCACCCTCACCCTCAATATATGAGAGGGGTTTGATAAATTTATTAGCCACAGTAAACAGAAAAAATCATTTATTTTCAATAAAAATCTCAAGGAATTGTTTAGTCAAGGTGTTGGTTAGAGAAAAATCCGACGTATTTGTTGTCACTATTATCTTGATATACACGCTTGATTCATTGGAAAAATCTATGTTAACGGCTTTTTCCCATTTGTAAATATCATGTTTTCATTTAAATGTCATGTAGAAGGAGAAAAAGAATGATGATAAGCGCATATATATATCTATGACTTGAGTGGTGCTTCTGTTATTAAAACAAAAGATACAGGTCAGTTTGTTTATCATTGGTAAAGATATTTTGTTACTTGTTGAAGAAAAACATCAGGATGAATTCACGTTTGGATTCGTTGTCAACAGAATTGATATTTGAAATTTTTGATTATTTAAATCCATTTGACATATTTGTTAGTTTCATTGGTTTAAATCGTCATTTTAATAAAATCATTCATTTGTATCCCGTTAAATTGAATTTTCAAAAAATATCTCGATCAAAATTTGATTTAATTTGTAATCATATTCAACCTGAACAAGTTCATTATCTTGAATTATCTGAAGAATTTATGCCTGATCAAGTATCACTTATTCATTATTATTTTCCACAATTTAAACAAAAATTTATAAATCTTAAATCAATGAATTTTAATTTAATGAGAAATTTTCAAATGGATTTACCATGCAATATTTCATCATTAACATTTAAAAATAATTTTCCGAAAAATAAATCCGATATATTTACTCAGATAATGATCAGTCAACAAGCAAAATTTTTGACATATCTTAATGTCGATTCTATCGAAGCAATACCAATTGATGATGTTTATTTCAATTCACTAACACATTTAATTATCAATGATGATTGTACAATTATTCAACTTAATCAAATATTTCAATGTCTTCAAGTATCATTACTTGTTCATTTAAAAATTTGTCTTTATGATGATGATTTTAATAATGAACAAGACAAAACTTTATTAAAATTTAAAGAGATATGTCAAAATTTATTATCATTATCAAATCTTCAGTTAAAATTAGATATGATGATATCCTTTGATTTTTTAAAACAATGTCTTTTTAAACTTATTCAATTAAAATCTTTAACAATTGAAACATGTGGAAATTTCGATTTAACTGATGGTATTCAATGGGAGAAATTTCTACGAAAAACACATATTAATAAATTTAATTTTCAATTTTCTATATATGAATCATCATTTCACCTAGAACCTTTATCAATACTTGAAAGATTTCGTTCATCATTTTGGCTCCAAGAAAAACATTGGTATGTTGCATATGGAGTAGATACTCTTTTTAACTGTATTAAGATCTATTCATTGCCTTATTTTCGTCCTAAACGAATCTCTGATTCTTTGAAAGATTATCCACCATTATCAACAGTACCATCAAATATGTATGAAAAATTTTTCTTTCAAAATATGATTGATTTTTATGGTTATACCGTTGAATCTAAGACAGATTCACCCAATTTTCGTTTCACTAATATTAAATCATTAGAAATTCGTCTTGATCGTTTTTCTGATATCAGACGTCGAGAAATGATCAATAATCTTACATCTTTTGTTGATCTTAAACAAATACAAGAACTCGATCTTTCATATTTTCCCAATTTTAAAAGTGATAATATACAATTGATATTATCACATACATTTAAACTATATTATTTATCTTTGAATTTATTTGATACATCATTAATTCTTCCTGCACATATTCACTCTCTTAAATTATGTAAAATACATGGAAGTTATCCAATTAATTTTAATAATATTGACAAACTTTCTCAATCATTATTGCATATTCGACATTTACAAGTGGAAATTCAATCTAAAGAAATTATTTCTCAAATTATCGATAAATTCAAAAAATTAGAAACTATTATATTTGAATGTATGGATTATTCAATAATAAAAGATATTTCAACAGAATGGTTTCAAACAAATACTCATCGTCTCAAGAATAGTACTTTCAATCAACATCAACCAAGTACTATCAAAACAAGAAAATATAGATTAGAAGATCCACCATCCATTCAATCTTATTTATCCATTTTTAAATCGACAAATCCATATAGTTCTATCAATCATAACAGATCACTTTCATGTTCCACATCTAATAACAATTTTACATGGCATATTAGATCGAATTGGGAACTCTATAAAAAACAACGAAATATTCATGTTAACCTCATTCGAGTTGATTACATTTGTTTGTCTATGAGAGATAGCTTTTAATATGTTAAATACTTAGCTATAATTAAAATTTTCCAGATTATTAAAAAAATCTGGAAATTTGAAAAGATTCTTAATTTTATTTTATTATATGTGGAGGATAGTTGCCATTATCAATTATACCAAGTTCGATCTTTGAAGACACAATTTGTTAAAAGGTTTTTCTTCAGAAATTTTTAGATCCGTTGAAAACAGCATAAATTCATCATATTTTATTTGTTTTCAAAATTTACCGAAATTTTGTTCGATTGTATCGCTTGTGTTCTAGTATTAGTAGTGATGGGATATGGATTTATTTTATATAGATTCGCCAGCCTTGATACTATGTACTTTTTAGCTAACTAATTCTATCGAACGTAGATTAACTAATTAGATAAATGAAACATGATTAGTTCATTCTGTTTTCAACGATCAAACTTGGTATAACTAATAATAGTAACTATCCTCAATATTTGATAGAATAAAATTAAAAATATCTCTAAATCTTTAGATTTTTTTAATAATTTGAAAATTCTTAGTTAAACCTAAGTAAGCGTAAGAATAAAATTAAATTTTAATATATTTATCTTGTTTTTTTATTATATATAAGACATATTTAATTGATTCCATTGCATTTTTTTTTATCTTGAACAGTATTTGTTTCTTATTCATCTAATAATATTTGATTATTATTTCATTGTATTACAGTAATCTACAGTCTTACGTTCTTTCATTGAATAAAATTATAAATCATCAAAAGTAATTTATTTTTATTAATAAAAAATCCTTAGAAATATTCCATTCTGTTTGGTCTATGTTATAAAATGAATTTGTTTTAATGTATCTGATTTCGTTGGACTATTATTGTAAGTCCTAGTAACAATGGTTCCAGTATAACTACCATACGCATACTTACTACTGAACATATCGTAAAAGATAATGCAAACCAACTGGAAACTGTTGAGTAACATGTATAAATATTATTAAATAGTATACAAATGTCGCATAAGTACATAAATTACTAATGACATACATTGATAATATACCGTTGCTTCAAGTTTTATTTTCGATTTTTGCTGATTATTAACCCTCGTACGGTCTTTGGGGGTCCGACGGAACCCACGATGGGTTTTTCGTTTTTTTCTACTTGAAGATCTCTTCTTTTTGGAATTATTTCTCCGGTAATTGTTAATCTTCTAACGATGTACAAGAACCGTATGAAATTTCATACAAAAGTCCTAACAGTGAAACGCTGAACAGTGGGTCCGGATGGACCCCCGAAAATGTTTGGCGTTATACCGATGATTTTTATTCATATTATATCTGCCCTCTATTGTTGCGAGAGTTTATTCACCAAAGATTAATTATTTCAACACTGTCAATTTTACATGCACATTGAACGAGAGCAATGTACTTTTACATATGTTTACTAATTGCACGAAGCCTGACGATATTAATAGTTTATTTCATCAAATTCAACCTCTCAAACATGCTTTTTTAAACATATCCAATCTAGTTACAATGGCGATCACAGTGCCTGTCAGTTCAACTACATGTGAACGTACTTTCTCTCGATTCAAAATGATCAAGACATTTGCTCACAACAGGATGAGTGATGGTCGTCTCAGTGACACAGTCATCCTGATGATTGAACGCGAAATTATGGTCGATCTCGACCTAACAGTACAACGCTTTTCAAGGAAACACAGGAATAGTCGGATTTGGTTGTAATGATACAAGACCTTTTTGTTTTTATACGCAGCATATACATTTTTAAACTCTGAGCTATGTAGTCCATTAAAATAATCTGAACGAAAATATCAATAAAATTTTTCGAAACTGAAGATACAACGAGAATTTTTTTGCAACGATGAAACTTCAACGTTTAGTTTTGAAATTACACGATATATTTTTCATCTATTATGAAAAAGTTCTCTAAGGGGCAATGCTCCCTCTGTAAATTTTTTCTGGTTACGCCACTAATAAGTAGTCTGCAATGTATATTATAACAAATTAATACTTACTTGTTTGTAATTCGTTGAAAAAAGAGAGTCTGGTCTCATATTTTTCCTGTTCTTCTTACACGAGTACAAGTAATTAATAATAAAAATCGCATCAGCTCTAATCAATATTCTGTAAAGTGCCGTAGGAGGTGAGAAAAAGAACAGATGTATAGTTGTATGTATATTGCAAAAGTAATTTTAGTTTTCCTTTTTAGATTCCGTATTTCACTAAACCACTTCAAAATGCGTTCTCTCCTCCTAATATTGTTGCTCGTGCTGTGCTGTTATAATGCTGAAACACTAAAGGCGAGACAGCTGGAAGAAGTTCATGCTGGTGAGTTTAATTAGCTTCAATAGAACATTCATATAATTTCCTTCTAGGTACTGTCCGATTCATCGGATGATATGCAAGGGAAAAATAAGCTGTCTCCAATTCCTCGGAGTTCTGCAAAGCCCCTTTAAGTCTAATAAAATTTTCAAGAGTATCACGAGTAAAGCTTATGACTGTTTCAGGAAATTGTTTTATCAATTTCAACAACAGAAAGAAAATATATTTTCTAAAATATAGAAACTTTTGATGAAAACACATTTTTTGGTCAGGTCCTGTCTGCATCAAACTAAACTTATTCTATAACTATCCTTCGAATAAAATAGCGTTTTTATTCGATTGAGAAGGAAAAGAAAGACGTAAAAACAAGAAATATTTTACTTTATTATTTTTTTATTCGTCTAAACGATTCGAACCAATTCGTAGTTCATCAAGCAACCTTAGTTGTTTATACAATAGTACGGCCTCTAGATAGTTTATCGCTGTGATTTCGAGCATCCGTAATTGACACTTTAGTCCTCTAACGGGGTGTTCATACGATAGAGAATGGATGTTCGGAAAAGAAACTGTTGTGTGTTGAAACACAAACATAAGAATGTTCGAGACAAAACAGCTTTAGATATAGAGTTGTAGACAAATGAGAATAAGTCCCATAATCTCAAAAGTTAAAACACGAAAATAATAATAATAATAATATCAGTTATTTTGATGAACAACCAACACAAAATGTTCAGTAAGGAAATAATCCATAGATATTTAAACTAGACGTGAGTTAGACATGATCTTCGGTAGTATCCTGAACCCATCCGTCACAGTCTGTAATAGGTAATTAGTTAATTAGTTGAGATGTCGGTCACGATCTATGGAAGAGGAAATGAGCCCAAATTTCTACCTCTATACACTTCAATATTCTCTTTCAGGTCGTGTTTCACGAAATAGTTAGACTCTTTATTTCAAATGTATTATCATTATAAAGATGTATTTTTTTAAATTAAATACATATTTTGAAGGCCTGTGGAGTTTTCTATAATCCTGTAGATTTGTATTGTAGTTTGCACATGAGCATTAGAAAAATAAATCAAGTACATTGAAGGCATCCTCATGTCCAAATTCCCAAAAACAACATTTTGTCAATCTCATGAAAATTAGTTTTTAAATTTTTTTAATCATTAGAGCAGTATCTTCATTAAAAAAAGTAATTATATACTATGATAGAGCTAAAAAATCTCTATCAACTCATATATTTTTTTGATGCCTTGCGCTTACTTATGTACCGAATGCGCTGAAACATATAGATGTAAAATAGTTAACAAATATATAGGATGATAGAGAATATCAAGCTCTATCACAATATATAGTTACTTTTTTTTTATGAAGATACTGCTCTAATGACAAAAAATTTAAAAAAAAATTAATTTTGATGACATTGACAATTTTTTTGTTTTTGGAAAACTAGACATGAAGGTGCATTCACTGTACTCGATTTATTTTTCTAATGTCCAAGTGCAAACTACAACACAAATCTGCAGGATTATAGAAAATTCCACAGGCTTTCAAAATATATATCTATAGTAACAATATATTCGAAATAGAGTCTACTTTTTTCGGAGGTGCAGACCGCTTGTTCGTCATAAAAAACGAAACATTAGGAAATTCAATAAATTTGAGCACTAACTTATAATAAAACCTAAATATAATAGAAAGTAACGACAGTTTATCAAGATTAAACGCTCATTCGATTTTTTTACGTCGATTCATTTTTGAAATATTCATTATGTTAACAGTATCGAAAATGCATTATATAAAAGCAGTACAATTAATTCAACAATATGCAAAACATTTACATTTTAATACATCAAGTGATTATGATCCGATATTAACAGCAATTGGTGATGCTCGAGTTGTAATGATTGGTGAAGCATCACATGGTATTTTTTCGAAAAATCATTTTGATAAGGTAAAATATTGATTTTTTTAGGTTCACATGAATTTTATTGGCATCGAGCAGAAATTACAAAACGATTAATTCAAGAAAAAGTATTGCAAATTTTTTTAGAAAAACGAATTTTTCTTCATCAGTATTAATTAGGGTTTTACAGTCGTTGCTTGTGAAGCTGATTGGCCACCAGCTTATCGTGTAAATCGTTGGATAAAAGGACTATCATCTGCATCAAATATCAAAAATGCAAACGATGCATTGAAAGAATTTAAACAATTTCCATCATGGATGTGGTTAATATTGTTCTATTCCTTCTACTTCACTTTAGGAAAAAATCAATTATTTCTATTTAGGCGAAACACAGTTGTTGTAGAATTTATTACATGGCTTCAAAGACACAATGAAAAGATAGCAGATGCAAAGAAAAAAACAGGCTTTTTTGGTATTGATTTATATAGTTTACAAGCATCACGTGAAGAAGTTCTGAGATATTTAGAAAAACGTGATCCAAGTTTGTTGATTTTTAATTAAATGAAACA
>JAJEKB010020889.1:198871-235865 GCA_022393335.1 Macrotrachela quadricornifera | reverse complement strand
GATAAAGTTATACGTACTCTTAAATTTTCAAAATAATAATATTACATTCTTTCTTTTTTTTGTTTTTAATCATTTAAAGGATTTTTTTTTATACAGTTAAATGTATGGTTGCAACACATCCTATATCATTCAGAAAATCTTTTTTGACGAAATATATTTCGAAGACTCTTGGCCGTAACTTTTCGAGGAATTTTGTTTTTGGAAAAATACTTTATGCTTCATATTCTTCAATGCAATTTATTACGCTGAATTTAAATACCAAATATCATGCATCTTTTTAAAAAGTGCTATATAGATGTCAAACTCGGTTTTCCAATTCGAGATCTTAAAGTTTTTCGACATTCCTCAAAATACTCTGAGAAACATTTCATGAGTTTTTGCTATACTAGTTAAAGTACAAAACATTTGCAGAAGCATGAAGTAAAAACTTCAACTTGATCATACATTCTTCTATGGTAGCATTTATAGCATATGAAACGGGATTTTTCTTGGTAGGATTTGAGATTCGAGCAATGTTGCCAGATATTGAACTTGAAAGTTCGGAAAATTCCAAAAGATTTTGAAAGAGTTTTAACCATACAGATCTGACTATTCCGTTTTTTTGCTCTTTTTATTTTATATTAGCTTCAAGTAATGTTGGTTGTGCTCTTTATAATATTTCATTTTCTACTAAAATTTTTGCTTCTTCAATCTGATCAAATATTCTGAAATTGTAGGCGAAAAATAAATGTTGAGAACAAATTATTATTATTTTTACTTACGTTGATGCAAAGTCAATGATCTTTTAGGTAGATCAACAGAAGAAAGCACGAAATCTCTATTGAAAAATACTAATTTGTTTAAAAGTGTAAATCAATAACTGAAATACTATTAGAAATATAGATAGGTAAATAGCATTTGAAATCTGAAAAAGTCGAAAATCTATCGAAACCTAGAAACAATCCAGAAATGATTTGGAAAAACTTTCAAAATCTAGAATTTTTCTGTATTTTCTATTTGAAATTAAAGCGGTACCCTTCCCTCTTGGAAAAATATTATTTATAATCCCATAAAGGACACAGTTCCTTTTTCACTTTTTTTATACATTAGACATTGTTTTGAAAATAAACTGATGAGAAGAAAGAAGCGTACTCAAACTCACATCAACGAATATTAAAGTGCACCAAATTATTTCACTGACGTTATAACATTTGCCATAGAAAACGAAATGACAAAAATACGTCTGGTCAGTTTATAGTATATAACAAGGTTCAGAAGTATTGGTTTAGTATGTTTATTCGGAAAATTTTTTTAAATATTATCCAAAGTTTGAAATAATCCTATAGTATATTTTGCTACATATTATTAAGAGTTTCCGAGGATTTCATATTTTTTGAAGTTTTGATTAAAGTCTAAATTTCTCAATATTCATAGTACGTGTTGCAATCTTTATTACCTCTTACTGTGAAAATTATTCACTTCCCCCAATATTATTTGTCATGAACGAAATATAGAAAGATTGTTAGATAACGAAGTCTAGATCATCGATTGGATGATAAGATAAGATGAATGTAGTTGTATACAATTCTGTTTATTGATAAAAAAAATTACATTCTACATATAGGATGATAGATTATATATCTTTGGAAAATGTCTGTTGAATGAAAAGATCAACATAGGGCATCTGCTCCTTATCCGATCATCTATCTTCTGATATAATTTTTATGAACTATAGTCTTCAATTTTTTTTTTGACATTGCTTTTGTGGCTAAGTTAGAGTATTCGGTTTAATTCAATCACTGTAGCTATTTCTTTGGCCTAATTTAATCATTTAATAGAAAATGTATGAAATTCAGTAAATTATAGAAAAAAAGATATTCACACCATCCAAACTACGAAATTTCGTCTCGGTATTGGAACGAAAAATGTATCATCGATAATCAGCTATCAGCAGATGAGATGACGAATATTTTCGACAATTTATCAGTGTGTTTTTCTTTCAAAAGAGATGAAGTATGTTTTCTTGGTTTATGCTTGTATATTTATGAGAATATTCTATGAAGATTTTTTTCTTTAACTTCAATTTTTACACTCAATTCTACGGAATACATCATGCTGGTCACGAATATCATATTTTTATTGGTGCGTAAGCGGATAAAAAGAAAGATATCAACCCTATTCTGATCAAAATCTTGAATAGAAAATTAAGTGAATATATTTCATCTCTTTTGTAAGAAAAACACCCTGATAAATTGTCAAAAATATTCGTCATTACATCCACTCATAGCTAATAATCGATGGATACTTTTTTTGTTCGAATATCAAGATTAGTTTATAATAATTGTATCAGAAAATAGATAATCAGATGAGGAATCGAATGATATAATTTTTTTAATGAAACAACTTTTTTTTGTGAATACTCCATTGAAATACATGCAATGATCAAATTAGGAAATCAACAGAACTGAAAAAAATATTAACTATGTATCCTTGAAACGATGACTACTTATTAAGAATTAATTAACTTTGAAAAAAAATCTACAGAAATGTAAAGCGGCATTCGCTCTATCTCAGAATCTAAAACAAGGTCAAACAGATTTTGTTGAGTGAAAATATGATGGTTTTTGAAAGAAGTATTGAAAGTGGTAATCGAATTAGGATCAGGTGCTCTGTATGCGATATACAGAAAAGAAGAAAAAGTATGAAGCAAATCTTTTTACACTCTGGGACAAATGTCTTTTTCTCTTTCGTCTTATTATAATGACATACTTTGCATCAACTTTATGACAATGTGAAGGCATGACATGAGAATTATATTACAGTGTGATCTGTATACGAAAATGGAATAAAAATATCACTCATATCTCTACTCACTAATAAGTTCAGTGCAAGGTTTGATAATATAAAAAGATAAGAAACAAAAGATTTTTGTGCGGAATATACTTATTATAGGGGAATTGATATTTAATTTTTTTATATATTTACCTTCGGAGGACGAGTCAAAGTACCGATTTTGAAATGATTTTGTTACTTTCGAGATAAATATCCATCTGATAATAAAATTCTTCAGTTCTCTAGCCAAAAAGTGTGTGATATTCGATGATATATCTACCTTAACTTTAAGAGTGAAAGAAAAATTAAAAAGCGCTTCTAGTCATGAACTGCTATTACTAATGATTAAGCAATACCTCTCATCTACATTTTATTAGTATTACTGGTTAATTGAAAATACTTCAGGTTTACGCTAATTAAATCACATTAAAGAAATGATACAGTCCTAGTCTAAATTAGTTGCATTAGAAGCATCTTTGTGAAAAAAATAGTTCAACATAAAAAAAAAGGTCTGAGTTTAAAACTCTACTAAACAGCTAGAACTATCTTTTCACTTGATATAGTTTATTAAAATGTCTAGAACTATCTATGAATTCTTAACAAATGAATGAAATCTAGAAAAATTTATAATATTGCTGAAATCATCATTGATTTCTTTTGATATCTTTTACTTTTAACGGAGTAATCAATACTACATACTATTCAATAGTATTCAATATCACCACGCTTCACTACTTGTGCCAGTCAATGCTATTCAATACCAGCAGTAGTCAATACGAAAACCATTCAATACTATTCAATATCAACATCATTCACTACATGTGGCAATCGATGCTATTCAATACCAGTAACAGTAAAAACGAATAGCATTCATTACGACTACCATTCAATACTATTAAATAGCATTACCTAAATACCGTTTTGATATTAATTTTTAAGATATTCTTTCAGAAAAATTATAATTTACTTGTGATGGTTCGACAGATCGAGCCCTCCTTCTTTAGACTTTTAATTGATAAAAAATGAAAATTCGAACATTTTTATAAACTTCATATGTCTAGTATTTTTTCTCTTTCTTTTCTTTTTGTCGTTGACAGTAGGTTGGCAAGAATGTGATAGCTGGTAGAAGTGACTATTTTTTATCAACTACTTTTCACCCATTATCACCGTCTTGTCCTATCTATAGTCATTGAGTTTTGTTGTTTCTTGTCAATGAAGTTTTTTATTATTGATGTTATTTGGTATAGGACACATGTACATTATTTGTCTATCTCATTGTGACGATTAATAGAGTTATTAACTATAGAATATATTGTCTCTCTGATTTTTCTTTTTTTCCAATTAATTTCATTATCAATTGTACAAGCTGTTTCTATATTAAATATGCATTGAAACTTCTGTCTATAAAAGTATTGTACTAATTCAGAGTTTGAATTCTTATGATCCTCTTTAATTTTTCTCCCATGTTGATCTATTCTTCGCTTAGGTTTCATTAATTGAGTGCTTAATGCTTGTATCTTATTTTTATACGGAAAAATAAATTTTATGTTATATTTCTGAAATGTTCTTCTCAACATTTCATTTCTAAGAACATGATAAACAAATTAAATATTCTATTCTCTGATTTCTTTCTGTTCAGTTGAAGCTTTTTTTTTCTAAACCATCTAATACTAATGTTATTATTGTCTTTTCTGGATAACGTGATGTGAAGAAAATCAGTTTTTCCAGTTTTTTATATTTACAAACGAATCTAATTTTATTTTTTATAGATTTTAACTGCTGTACATAGTTGTTAAATTTATTTTTCTGCATCTTGGTAATTAATATAATGTCATCAACATATCTATACAATTTAGAATGTAAGTTGTCATATATTCATCTATATATAAATCTCCCAGGATTGGACAAAGAGTACTTCCTATAGAAGTTCATTCTTCTATCGATAAATTTGTCCGTTAATGTTGAAAAACTATTATTTAATGAGATCAATAATAGTTGTTTCAAATCTGTTTTTGTTAAAGAAGACACACAGAAATTTTCTGAATTTCCTATATGCTGAATGGCGATATTACCACTTGTCTACTTGGAATGTTATTAAATAAATCTTTTACAACAAGACTTGCTAATGTTTCATCTGAATCTGTCTTTACTTTTATTATTTCTTCTAGGAATTTTAATGTATTTGATATAGTATTGATAATGATTTGTCTTAATTGCTTTAATGAATGGGAATATAAATTTTGATAGTGATGATGTTATAATATTTCTTGTACAGATGATAATATGCATCGGATTATTTTGTTTCTGAATTGTTCATTGGCTGTTTTACTGTTGGTAAATCATAATTGAAATTAGTTCATATTTTCTTATCTTTCTTATTTTTCTTGGATTAAATTAGTTTATTAGTTAACTTTGCAATTTTCTTTTTTATTCCTTCTATTGGATCTCGAAATATTTCGCACATATTGGAGCCATTGAGTTTGTCCTCTATCTTCTGAATGTATTTCTTGTGATTCACAAACAGTGTTTTCCGCCCATATCTGCTGAAACTATGATAGTATTGTCCATACTTTTTAGTTCTCTTAACGCTCATCTTTCATCTTTCGTTATATTAACTTATTTTCTTTTTCTTCATTTTAATATAAGTGTGACGTTTAATGGGGATAAACTCATGGATTTTTCTGTATTAGTGATAGTTTCAATAATATTAATTGATTTTGGCATGATCATAAACTTCAAGCCTTTTTCTAATACTTGTTTTTGAGTTTCAATTAATTATATATCTGATATATTGACTATATTTGGCGCCCTATTTTTTTTTCTGTTTCATTATAATTTTATCTTTCATACTTTCATCATTTTTATTGATTCAAAATACATTATTCCTGATGATTTCTATTCCAATTATGTTTCATCATATAAGTTTGTAATATCTTTTCTTGTTTGATGATATCTCTCATATTTAATCTCAGGTCTTTACAGTTAGATTGAGAAGTATTATTTCATATTTTTATCATCGTATCATGAAGAATTCGTTAGTTTTTGTTTATAAATGTTATGTTCTTTAAATACATTATTTGTGAAATAAGATTTTTTCTATTACACTCATTTAAAAACTGTATATGTTGTTCCAGCTTTCGGACAATTACTACAATGCTCTCTCCGTAGAATTTATTGAATTAATTTTTGAAATACTTGTAATTATTTATAGGGTGTTTCATAAGTTTCGACCCCCTTTTTATTTTTCCTCTATCTCTGCCATATTCAATGGTGGACAGATATTGACTATATATTTTTGAAGAGCAACATCTAAGCTATCAATCAAAAAAAAAATTATCCAATTTCCATGAACCCTAAGAAAGAACTACAATGATAAAAATTTTGAAAAAATTTTGTCAACTCCAGTTTTACTCATTTTCAACAGAGAATGACCCTTTCAGTATTATGTAAATATCTCGCTCAATTTTTTATGTTTTGACTAGAAGTTTTTCCCAAAAGATAACCCGTGAAATTCTCTACAAAATCAGTTCTTCAAAAAGATAACTGGAAAACAATTTCTGATTATCAGCACTACGATTCAGAAAGATCCACTTTCACA
Organism: Macrotrachela quadricornifera; assembly: GCA_022393335.1. Taxonomy (NCBI): domain Eukaryota; kingdom Metazoa; phylum Rotifera; class Eurotatoria; order Philodinida; family Philodinidae; genus Macrotrachela; species Macrotrachela quadricornifera. The sequence goes on along the minus strand of JAJEKB010020889.1, from coordinate 229,456 downwards.
AGCACTTTTTACAAAACTAATTATTTCGCGTTTTCTAACTAAACACCTTTCAGACCGTTCTAAATTATCCTTTGGAAGAGCTGGTTTTATTGAATGTTGTAGAGAATTTCACGAGCTATCTTTTGGGAAAAACTTCTAGTCAAAGAATAAAAAATTGAGCGAGATATTTACAAAATACTGAAAGGGTCATTTTCTGTAGAAAATGAGTAAAACTGTAGTTGACAAAATTTTTTCAAAATTTTTATCATTGTGGTTCTTTCTTAGGGTTCATGGAAATTGGATAATTTTTTTTTGATTGATAGCTTAGATGTTGCTCTTCAAAAATATATAGTCAATATCTCTCCACCATTGAATATGGCAGAGATAGAGGAAAAATAAAAAGGGGGTCGAAACTTATGAAACACCCTGTATGTCTCCGAAACAAATAAATTTTATAATTATTTTCTAATAATATGAAAACCGTTAGACAGAAAATTTATTTTGTGCAAGTTTTTTTGGTGATAGCTATATACGCGTATGATGAACATCATAGAAATTGGCATGAATAAATAATATCACCATATAGATTCAATAAATTTTCATTGTATAGTTGGAATTTAATAATATTTGAATTTATTTCAAATACTTATATATTTAATTATACAACTCAAGTAATATGTTCTACTTTATATAGTTGAAAATGATCGCATAAGATTGAAAATTCCCTTATTATAATAAAATAAAAAATATCAACAAAAATTTTCTACATTTCTTTTACTTGATAGATATTGAATTAAAATCCGACACCAATTGACTGTTTCATTCCTACATACATTACGCATTGTATATGTTAGGAAAGATTGAATATTCTGACATTTATCTTACGAATTCAAAGAATGCATGTTACATTTTGTCCAATGCAGTTAAATAAATTATGTATAGGCTACTCATTTTCTTTTCTGGCTTATTTGATTCACTGAATTCAATATAAAAATTTTTTGCTTCTAAACACTTTTAACTATTGGTCATTGAGTAATATGTGTATTATACTTTAGAAACAATAACGATGAAAAAATCTTTTTAAACATGTATAAATAAAAACTTAATTTCTTTAAAATAAAAATAAACTTTATTTTTTTTTAACAAAAGAAGAAGTTAAATATATGAATGAGAATAATTTCTTGATAAAAAAATCTAAAATAAAAAATAAGTTTAATTCAATATGAGTCTTATTTTATATTTTATTAGACAAATTTATACGTTTTACTTATTTGTGTATTTTTTTATTAAAGAATATTTTCTTTTTGCCTTATTTAACTTTCATTTAATTTGTCGTATTCTCAACCACTTTCATTCATGTTGTACTATTCGATCATCTAAAAGATTATCATTTATTAATAAAAAGAAATTCTTTTCTTATAAATGATCACAATTTTAAAAAAGCAGAAACATATTTAATATGGAAGATGAGAGATTATATTATAAAGATGATTGTTTTTTAATAAAAGAAATATTACTAAGATAACTGTTATTCAGATATTTTTTTGCACTACAATACTATGTGAAAATACAAATTATGATGTTATGAAAGACACATAGAAAAATGTGATATTATATCCAACTAGCATCATTCACTAGATTATCATTATAGAACAGATCAATTTATAGACGGAGTGTTTCAAATTTCATACAAAACTATTAAAAACATTAACATTCAATAGTTTCGTTGATTATTTGACCAAGTAGACTAGATTTTTATCTTGAAACAGGAGTAAACATATTCAATAGAACTTAAATGCGTTTCGTTAATTCTATCAAAGAACCCATTTGTATACCTTAAACGTATTTAAATGCAACTGGTGATTGAATCGTAGTAAAATGCATTCTCGAGTGTTTGATATCGAAACGTATTTATGTTTAGAATGTGTTTCAGCACAACTCTGATGGTATAAAAATGAACTGCATCCAAATCAAAAATATGTTTATACGCGTTTGACTATTCAAACGCACCTTGATGTTTTTAACGCTTAGTTTTCCTATATTTCTAGATAATTAAAATTTCTATTCAAAACTTTTCTTTTCAATACAAGCTTTCAAGTAATCTAATACTTGAATAATTTTATGATTATCAGAGTTGGCTACATAATTAAGTATTACATATACACAAATTGGTTATTACTATAGTTAAAATGGTTTTTCATCAAGGAAGAAGATCACTAATAGTATGCATCTTAACAACGACTGTTATATGTTTGGGATTACTATATGTTATAACAAAGTCAAATGTTAGTATAATGAAAACTATTACAAATCATACTTTGAAATTAACTCATCCATCTGAACAACTATGTTATCGATCTGATAAAACTACATTCATACGTGATCAATTAACAAAATTAAACACCAGAAATATAGATAATAAAAGTGCATATATAAATGAGAGTGATGCTTCAAAAGTAATATATATTTCAAATAATTATTTAAATTTAACCGAGTTTATTGAAAACACTCGCACTGCTTTTTCATCGCGTCGATTGCTACCAAATAGTCATTCTATTCGAACAATCTTTCGTGATTCTCCATATAAAGACATGGTAAAACCATCTTGTGATGGTTTATGGATGGAATTTGGTGTATTCCGTGGTAAAACATTATCTCAAATGGCGAATTGGAAAACTAAATTTTGTGGTAATAATAGTCAACCAGTTTATGGTTTTGATACTTTTAGTGGGTTACCGACAAATTGGAGACCAGGATTTAACCGTGGAATGTTTACTATACGTAATGGAACACGTATTTCAGTTCCATCTAATGTTGTATTAGTAAAAGGTCTCTTTATTGATACACTTCCTACTCATCTTCGTTTGATGGATCGTGAATATCAATGTAAAACTCCAGTATCATTTGTTCATATTGATTGTGATATTTATGATGGTGCAAGAGATGTTTTATTTCTTCTTGGAAGTCGTTTTGTACCAGGTACAATTATAATATTCGATGAATTATTTAATTATCCAGGTTATGAAAAACATGAAATTAAAGCTTTATTTGAATTTTTATCAGGTTCAAATTTACGACTTATACCTTTGGGTACAAGTGGTGATATTGACCTTAAACCAGCTCGAGATCGAGGTGGACAGTCATTTGGTTTTGTTGTAAACTTTGAAAAAATTTAATGAGAAAAATAAAGAAAAAAAACGTAGGCGTAATTTTTCTTAACTTTCTAATAATAAAAGTAATATTTAGGTAAAAATCTTATAAATATCCAGTTCCATTGATGTCATACTGGTTCAACTAAATCTTCAAATAAAAAAAAAACAAAATAAAAAGTGAATTGCTGGACAAATTTGTCACCTATAATGAATTGGACTTGTAGAATCATAAGATTTTATCAATACAAATTGAAAATATCTAAATGGATACTATATCAAAGCAGTGTTATTCATGAAGCTCTCGTGTGGCTATGTCTATTACAATAAAATATAAATAAAAACTCTTCAGTTAAACTGAACAGAGAACTAGACTTTAGATTGACTTTTTCTAATCTGTTTATCTCACTTGTTTGATATAGGAATGAGAGTTCACGACTCGGCTAATTGTTGAGCAATGAATGCTTGAATTGGGAATAGAAATAAAATAGTGTCAACTACCGAAGAAACTTCCTCAAGTGTTTCTGCCTTTACGTCTCATCTTCTGGCGATAGATAGACCTCAATAAGGTATGGAAGACCTTAAGAGGGTTCATGCGCTCGCGCCTTTATTCCCACGATATCGAATTTTCAAGATACATACAAAAAGGAACCGAAATGAAAAATGATCGTTTTTGGAGAATAGCACAGAGTATTCAGGTGGAAATTTTTTAAAGCTTCGCGCACTGCTCATGCAACCTGTACTTTCATATCTCATATCATTATACACCAGAAAAAAAGGCTGATGAAAGTGAATGATACACTATTGATTGTCTTTTCATTTTCCTCGATAGCATACCAATATGTCTGGTTGATAAATATGGTATACTCGTGTTCTTTGTTTACGTTTCTCTAGTTGCTTTCTCTTCTTGTCCTCTCTTTCGTGTCAGATTCCTGCCACGAGTCAACCCAGCAAATGTTATGCAGATCTTCGGTAACCTAGCGTTGAGCTTATTGTCTTCTAGCATGTCGAATAATGCGACTGCTATCACTACTATCACAAATCGTGAACGTGAAGCAGCCGAACTGTTGTACGGAGTGCTGGAATCGATCACTAGCAGCCACTCCCACATCATCGAAGTCGAAACAACTCTCGATCATAAGTCAGCCGATGACGAATTGATCAATGATGTCGAGTGCGAAGATACAGCTGAAGACACATTGAATTCCAACTGAAATGATGACGATGAAGATGAAGAGTGGGTGTTACGCAGTCAATTTTTACTCGATTACATGATCGAGGCAGTCAATTTCTATGGCGCAGTGAATCCACAAAGTGGAAAACGAAAGAGATGATGAGAGACAGTGAAAAATCTCATCCAGCGTATGCCATATCAAACCTATTTCGCTCACTTTCGCCGTTTTCTTGAGAAACATGTAACGAAGAAATACAAGGTCGACAAAATTGATGATCATGTATTTGATGTGTTCGAATGAGGACGAGAGAAAGCTCTGCCAATGCACGATATTGATTTACATCAAAGGACTCTTGAAAAAAGCTATGGATCAGTCTTTACACATTTTTGTCGCTTCAAATCATTGGCTGTACATATTTACAAACAGACACAATATTATCTCACTCAAGGTAACGAACGTAAAAGATTTAGGATCAGTTTTTCATGAATCTGCAAGAAGAAGCTCTTTCTTCAAAAATTAGATAAAAATGAAAAAAAAAGAGCCGTTCACAAGTTCTAGACACTCCGGTTTACGAGAATCGTTGTTTTCTTCAAAATTAATTTAGATCAAACTTACTGAAGTTATTTGTTCTTCATAGATTGTGACGAAGCAACAAGCAGAAAATCAGGAGACGATCAGAACTTCGACCGATTAGTTCATTGCTGATATTTGCAAATGTTTGTCCCAATATAAAGTTCTCGAAGTTATTAACAAAAATCAAAGTGAAATCCAACTCGAATTACACTCTACTCGAACATTAAGCCACGAACGAGAGAAAGATACAGTTGGATCCGCCTGCTCTATAAACGCTACTACCCACATTTATACAGTGCAGCCAGCAATCGCACTCGATGATCATTTTCTCTCGTCGCCTTATCTTTGCTTGAAGGGGCTCAAAGGACACATGAGCGAGAATATACGTTCGGATCTTTTTTAAGGTGTCATATGTAGTGATCACCTGCAGCAGTTCTGGAAAGCTCACGACAGCCTTGACCGAATATTGGCGTGATCATGTTCTTCTCCCATCACTTGGTCATCGCAAGAAGTTTCTACTTATCTCGGACTGTGTTAAGAATCAACTTCAGCCATTAGATGTCTTTCTCAACTGGCAGATGAAAGTAGTTCCTCGTCGGTTATTCGATCGTGTGCTGCTCGATGTACTTGACATCAACATTGGCGAACGAAATAACATCATCCGCCTCATGTCTCTTACTCATCACTAACTCTCAGACAAAGTTTTTCGTCCGATGATCGAATACGCATGGTATGCCAGTAGCTGCATAAACCTTCGATGGAACAATATGCGTCGTGCCTTCATGCGATGCGGTTTCTTTTATCTGCTGTAGCTAGTGTGACAACCCACTATGTTTCAATCACTTTTTCTTGAACTACTATTTTTCATTGATTCATTCTTGTGAGAACCTTTCTAATGTATAACGATATGAGATATGAAATGAACAGTTCTGGGTGGTCTCTTGGTTGATGAACAGTCAATAGAAGTGATACTGATAAAATATGTTCTAACTTTCAATTCAGAACAGGTTGCACTACCGATACGCGAAGCTTCAAAAAATTTTCACTTTAATACTCTACTGTTATTCAAAAATGATCATTTTTTATTTCGGTCCCTTTTCGTACGCATCTTGAAAATCCGATATCTCGAGAATAGAGGCGCGAGCGCGTGAATTCTCTCGAGGTCTACCTCTCGCCAAAAGATGAAACCTAAAGAACTTAAAAACTTGGAAAAGTTTCTTTGCTAGCTATATTTCTAAACACAGAAAACTATATTGAATGTTGACCAGCAAAGCACTTTAAGCAATACATTGTAGCGGTGTAAGTGTCGAGATAACTATCATAACATACACATTAAAAAATTTAATAAGCTATATAGAAACTCTGCAGGAAAATTGATCGAAAGTATGAATTAATGTACTTTGGAAATACAAGTTGGAGTTTTCAACAGTAGCGAATAAAATGATAATTCGAGATTTGAAGATTTCATAAATGACTAAACGTTAAAGTCACACAAAAGGTTTCTTTCAGGTTTGTACAGAATCGTTAGAAATGAATGTGAAGTAGTACTTCAGATTCTGCGGCAAAAGAGAACAAACTAAAGCTCAATGTGACTTTTGAGGCATAAACAACGGCGAAAAGAATAATTAGGATTTTGTCTCCATTCTGTCTGCAGAATTGATGATATGAGGCTATTCTTTACTAGTTAATCTATAAACTGCTTAAGGAAAATGTCTTAGTATACCTTCGACATAGTTTTAATACTCTTCCAAAATTTATTTAATAATTTATAAGAATGTGACGTTTCGTCTTTCGAAGAAGACTTTGTCAAACGGAAAGATACATGAAAAGAAAAGAAAATGAAAGACAGAACATATTTATAGATCAGAGATTAGACTGATTTGATAGTGATACGGAAAGGGTTATAACCTGACTAGTCATTATTACCGTCTTGTTTTCCGTATCACTACCAAATCAGTCTAATCTCTGATCTATAAATATGTTCTGTCTTTCATTTTCTTTTCTTTTCATGTATCTTTCCGTTTGACAAAGTCTTCTTCGAAAGACGAAACGTCACATTCTTATAAATAATTTAAATAAATTTTGGAAGAGTATTAAAATTATGTCGAATTCTTCAACAACCTTCCTCTCACGACAAGAAGTCTTAGTATACCGTTTATTCAAGTGCAGATTCGTTGAAAGTTTGAAAAACAAGTTTTCTATAAGAATTTATCAACTTGATTAAGCTTTTATTTGTTTCGACTTTCAAAGTAGTGTATGTTTCCATTTTTAATATCGTTGATGAACAAGAGACAGCGTTGCATTATATCTAAATCCACGTTTGAGTATCCAGTAAAAATGTGAAAGTGTAGCTATTTTCAGTAGTTAACGAGGAAAAATATTTAGGCGTTCAAGCCGTTTAGACTCCATCTTTTGAACGTAATTAGAACTCAATGACATATAAGAAATCTGGAAAAGATTCATTTCATGTTGCCTTTCTTCCTGAGATATCGTGTTTCTAGACCATTTTCCTCATAACACCCAAGATTTACAGCAAAACTATTTTGACGAGTTTTGGCCTGAAAACTTGTCTACGTCAAGCCACTAGATAGACTAGACTATGTGCAAAATTTCGGGACTTTTGAACATAATCTATATCAGTTATGAATGTTTTACAATAGCGATATTTTCTACAATGTCTATTAAACAGCATCTATATTTTACAATATTCATATCTGGTAAAAAGTACGTTCAAAAACACTGAAATTTTGCACTAAGTCAAGTGTGTCTAAGTGTTTGACTTGGATAAGTTTTCAGACCAAAACTCGACAAAATAGTTTTGCTGAAAATCTTGCGTATTATGAGGAAAATGGCCTAGAAACTCGATATCCCAGGAAGAAAGGGTCGTATGACGTGAACCGAACACGCTAACCAAAGAAATTTGGTTCACTTCATATAGAAATAATAAATCAATCAAAACTGAGTCCATAGTTCACCAAAATTTTTTTTCGTCTATTTTGTGGAACTCACATATGAAAAACGTGAGTGTAAGTTTTAAGTCGAAGCTTTGCGGTTTTTCCCTCCTCCCCCTCCACCTCATTACAGACAGGCACGATAGAGAAATTGGTTCCTATGTTTATTCAACTGGGGCCCAGTTCTTCAAAGATATGTGAGTTTCACATTTTAGTCCCAAAGGGACTGCACTGACAAGCTTTTTCTTGTAATAACAGTAAATCGGTCGTAGGAAGTGAATTAAATGCGCTAGGCAAAGCCTTGCAAGCTTTCACGGGCTATGTAGGGATGCCAATTGGAGATTTTTTAGGATTATTTAGGGATGATACTTGAAGCGTTTTCAGGACTATGAAAGGTTGGTTCTTAAAAGACGGTCCACGACAATATCGAACATCGGTGAATAAGACCATACTCTTACAAATTTTGATCCCTATTTTTTTCAGTGGAAATAAAAGAGTGTCATCAAAAGCCTCTGGATCCAAATTTTTAGCTCATTCCAGCTTACTTTTGAAACGTTTTGCAGCAAACAATGAGTGAGAGTCCACCATGTCTTTCGAAAAAAAATTTTGTCATACGAAATTGAGTTAGTCAGTAGTTGAACATTTTCTCCATCTTAACTTGTTTCGATCTTTTCAAGCCATAACGCATGTGAAAGAGAAAGTCTCGCTCTAGAAAACTATATATGAACATCTATTAAACCTTCATTATAAAGGAATTCTAGACACAAAAATAGACCGGCCATACGAAGTTTTTCGCGTTTTTTTTGTGCTTCTTTTGAGTGCAAGGCTGCATTTCTCTACTAATATCAACTACTCCAGGAATTTTTTTATGGCTTTGGATAGAGCAAATAAAGGGCAATCCAACAAGGTCCCCAGGAATTTAATAGTATCAAGAGAAGGCTGGGGAGAAACTTCATCTTCTGATGTCAAAATATCTTTAAAAAAGATGGTTTGGGTTATTCAATTTCCTTAAACAAAGGCCACGACTACAGTTTTTATGACCGAGTCTATGTAAGCCGCGATAGTGAATACAGAAAACTTGCTCAATCGAAATCATTAGATTTTGCTCAATCTAAGACATTTTGAAGAGGAAAGAGTTGTATGAATATTGGCGCAAGCCGCTTTAAAACGTATTAAATCCTCGATTTTCCAGAAGTATTTTACGAAAAGCCCTAAAAATGACTATTTCGACCGAGAAAATCTTGTTTTGGATGGCAGTTTCAGGCTGCGTTTCTAGGAACCCAACGCCCATACCGAGTTATGGATTCACAGCAACAGAAACCTATTAGACAATTCATTTCTGCATTTTTTTGAACGCGCTGATGTCTTTAGATAAATTTTTGCTTTCATGTTGAAGTAAGTCACGCAAACTTTGATTATCAGAAACTTACTGTTAAACCTGGTGTTGGCCTGAGTGATTATTATATGAGTTAATAACTTAGCAAACTTTACAAATTGGCATTATTAAAATTTAAAAAGCGGTCGATCAATCCTAAGTCTTTTCTTATAAAGTCGAAACTCAAAGATCGACCAGCACCACGCTCCTAATGACCTTTAACCTGACACAAACCCTGGAAATTATTTATTAGAGATTTATTCTTAAATGCGGCTGTTGACCCAAATGACTATTATATTAGTTAATAACTCAACAGGCTCTACAAATTGGTGTTAGTAAAATTTAAAAAGCAATTTATCAGTTCGTTGTGTTCATTCGTTAGATAATCTCTAAAAACCTTCAAGTGCCGTCCTTCGGTAGTTCTCAGAAAGCTACAAGTTGTATCGGTAAATAATCATCAAAAACCTTCAAATACTATCCTTAAATAATCCTCACATACCTTTAGATAACATCCACCGATAGCTTTCGAAAACCTGCAAATACCTTGATGCGGTAGTCCTCAAATACTTACAGATAAGATGTCCGTGTGATTCAGAAAATTGTGAAGAACACAACTTGAAATTTCTCCAAAGTGCCAGAAAAGCAAGTCTATCGCTTGTTTGCACTATATTCAAAACATTGGTAAAGTATGGATCATAGACTCTGGTTTGGCTCGCGCGAATTCTGATTAAGTTCATACAAACATTTTTCTGCCACTTTGAAAAAGTCTCAAGTTCTATTCTTCACAATTATCAAGAATCGCCTGAACATCTTGGCTGTAGTTTGAGAACTGTTTGAACACAATCCTTGTAATTTTTTAAACTTTTTAAAAAAATAATAAGCGTATATTTTTAAGAATTATCAAGATCAGTATTTCTACTTTTTCAAAGCCGATCTAAAAATGGTAGGTGCAAACTTTTGAAGACTATCTAAGAATGGCACCTGCAACTATTTTAGTACTATATGGGCATAGCTATTGTAATTTTTTACAAACTATCTGGGCATGACATCTCCTGGGGAAAATCTTTGGTTTTTCTCTGCTAGATCTTTAGAAGATTCGATAATAATCATGCAAGGAGTCACTCTTTACTTTTGAGGAATCGACGATCTCCTCAGAACAATGTGTAGCTACGGAACTCGAATATCTTGGCAGAGTATCAAGTAGAAGTTAAGTACAATACTGGATAATTTTCCATTTTTTCTAGTAGAAGTTACTCAAAAAAAGCTTTATTCTGGAAAGAAGCCTGTCGCAGGGAATTTTAAAGATGTTGATAGGATTCAAAAAGAATTTTCTCATGATCTTCGCTAATTTACTACCATACCTTAAATCAGAAAATGGTTTAGAGAACCGTATATTCCGAAAGAAACGTGTGACCACGAAATATTAAGAATTTTAGCAGGATTTCAAACAAGATTTAAGGGTACATCCCTCTCTTTTTTGTCGATTTTCAGATCTCAGATGTTACGGTCGATTGAGCGAAAATTTTTAGCACAAATAGAACATCGAAAATAATCTAACACATGTTCGAGGAAAAAGTTTTCTATGCGTTTTAAGGAGTTTTCTGGAAAACGTTTGGTTTTCGAGGAGTATTGATCTTGCTACGGGCAACTCTTATCCGATTTCACCTGATGAAGCTGAAAATTTTTTTACAGACATGCATGCTTATATCTCAGAGGTAGTTTTAAGCTTTTTCAGAAATCTCGCTTTCTTTTTTTTTATTAAAAATATACTAAAAGGTTCTTTGGAAAACAGTTTTTCTACCTTCAAACTGTATAAATCTGAACTAGATCAGACAAAGTTAAAGAGTGGTTTCCCTGAGCACAATAGCACGCATTGGATGAAAAATTGGTTGTGAGTAGAATGCATCTTATGTTCGAGAACTACCAATATTTTTTAACGGTTATATGGGTAATGTATCACCCAGTCAAGTTTTTAATGGGAAAATGGTCATTAAAATGCGTTCTTATCTATTATTCGACCATTACGAGTATTAAAATGTCTCTTTTCGAGCGAATAATGATGATATGTTCATTAAAATGCCTTTTAGTTTAAAAAGCAAGCATTTTCAAGCATTTTGATAACGATGAGCTATCCTCTTCAGAGTCTAAATATGTTTTCAAAAATATCTAGAGGTTCTTGAAAGCATGTAAATATTATAGCTTTCCGCGGAAAACATTTTTTCTAACTGAACTTCAGAAAAGTTCTACTAGAATGGTAACCTACACATCAATAAAAAAATTACTATGACACAAGTATAAGTTCGATAAGTGAATATGGATCAACAAAATATTCTTTTCATTCAATCGTTGTAGTAATTTACTGTAGTAGGTCGTGTCAAACACATGAATGGATCCCAGCCAAATATACTATATGAGAAGGAAAATTGAATCTCATATTTTTCGAATAAAAATAAAAGAATATTCAATATAATTTCGAAGATACCATTTCTCCAACAATTGGAATTAAATTATTCTAACAATGGAGATGTTTGTACTGATAAGCAAAAAAGCGGGATATATTTGGGTCAAATGAAAGCTCTCACCGCCAAATTAACAAGGTTAAAATATTAGCGGCGTTTGGCTTGCCTAGAGGGAGATATTTAAATCTCAAGGTATGTGAAATTTAGGCACAAAAAATGATTCAGAGAAGGTTTTTTCCACTATTATAAGGATAAAACATAATGTTGTTTGGGCCGATTATAAGGTTTGTTAGGATCCTCTTTCATATGACACGAACAACACTATGTTTTGTCCATATAATAGAAGAGTGAATTTTTCCTGTAGCTCATGGAACCAGTGTTTTCCATCAACCACTGGAAAATTTAACTTTACTATTATAAGGACAATATACAAGGTTATTCGGGCTATATGAAAGAGGATCCTAACAAACCCTATAATCGGCCCAAACAACATTATGTTTTATCCTTATAATAGTGGAAAAAACCTTCTCTGAATCATTTTTGTGCCTAAATTTCACATACCTTGAGATTTAAATATCTCCCTCTAGGCAAGCCAAACGCCGCTAATATTTTAACCTTGTTAGTTTGGCGGTGAGAGCTTTCATTTGACCCAAATATATCCCGCTTTTTTGCTTATCAGTACAAACACCTCCGTTGTGAGAAATTTTCCTAATAAACGAACTGCAAACATGTCCGTGTAGACCTGTTATAGGTGAATCATGGCAGCAATGTCCTTGTAATAATGTCCTTATGAAAATATCCTCGCAAAAGTGCCCCTATGATTTGGTCCTCAAGAAAAAATTCTTGCTCAAAAATGTCCTTGATCAAAACGTCTTTTTAAAATCGTCCTTTGCATCAAGAATGTCCTTTTCTTATGACCTTGGTTTTATCTAACGGGTGTGCCAGAAAGAATAGTCCTCTCAGTATTTTTGAGATTTCTCCTCTATAATTCCTGCGATTAAAGCTCTTTTTATTATCAAAAGATATTGCTTGAAATTCTATACAAAACCACATATGACTACGTCTAATAACTATCTCAGATATATTGGAAAAAAGACGAAAACTAAAGACATACAAGCAGATGTAGTTTGTAAATATATCACCAATAATATATGGTTGCACTTTTGTGTTTCATATTTTAATCTCTAAATACGTTTTACTAAAAAAGTGATATATACCATAAGATTCTGCATGAAAAGCTCTACAAACTAGAAAGTAAAGTTTATTTTAATTGAATTATTTTTATTTTCAAAAAAAACAACTCTGTGTGACGGATTTTCGTCGTTGGGAAAATCGACCGCATGGAATTTGGAGCTGTTTCCAACTTTAAAAAATGACACAAACAAAATAAATCGTTCTTTATAAATTATAGAGCTTTTCACGCTACACCTTGCGGGGTATTTTGATTTTTTTACAGGACACATATCAGGTGATAAAAAAGATAAAATAAGAAAAAGGAATTTTCATACGTGTAAAAAAAATGATTTTTTTTTCACTATGGCGAAAAATCGTCACACAGAATTTTGCTTTTTTGTAAACAAAAAGTATACAATTAAAATAAACTTTAGTTTATAGATTGTAAAGCTTTTCACGCTGCATCTTATGGCATATGTTGTCTTTTTAATAAAACATATTTAGAGATTAAATAAGAAATGCAAGGTGCGACCATTTATTATGAGACACCCGTTATTTACCAATTACTTCTGCTTGTATGTCTTTAGTTTTCGTCGTTTTTTCAAATGTATCTAAAACCGCTTTTCAGTCTAGTCATATATGATTTTGTAGAGAATTTCAAGCGCTAACTTTTGATAATAAATAAGGTTTTAATTACAGGAATAATAGAGGAGAAACTTAAAAACACTGGAAGGACCATTTTTTCTGAGGCATCCATCAGGTTACAATCACAGGTTTAAACCGCGTTCACATACAAGTCATCCGAATGATTAGAAATTTATTGATGGTATTCGAAAAGAAGTTGAAACGGTTCATAGTACACTTATTCAAATAAATATTGGCATCAGTGTTGCCACCTTCTGAAGTCCAAAAAGCAGAAAATAATTTATTAATAGCAGAAAATGGCAGAAATTTCATCATCGAAAAGCAGAAAGAAAACAGAAAGCCTATTTTTTGTGACATAAACGATTTTTAAACTTGTTTCAGTGTATTAATTAAGAAATTTTACATTAAAATTTTCATCTTTATTGTACAAAATCAAGAAAATAATGAATCGATAAAAAATAGAGTTATACAAGATCAAGAAATAGACCTACTTAATTGACGAATGGGATTATTGGGCACATTTTCTTTTGACTACGTATTTTCCATTTGATTTAATAGCTTTTAATAAATCTTAATTATCTGATAGATATTTACGCATCTTAGTTATGATAAGGAGAAAATTGAACGTATTTTTACTTCAGCTATATAAGTTTTCTTCTCGTACAATTCCCTTTATTATATGATAAATGTTTCAATTCTGAGAATGCTGAGTCACCATAAGCATTGCTACAGGATGGTAAAGACATATAAGAAGCATATGAACTTTTTAAAATTTGATGATTGAAGTGAGAGAAAATATAAACATTCATAACCGGTTGGATATGAGAATTTTGTTTACTGTTGAGTTATTGTCATTTAGAATAAAACAAGAACGCCAGTAACTATTTAAAATATGTCGAAACTGAAGGTCCCGTAACAGAGATGAAAGATTTTCTTTTCCTAGAATTGCCGAAATTCTATAAGATTCTTTTGAGAATCGTTCGACTTAAATTCGTCTAGCCATATTAGAATCGAACAGACCAACGATGAAAGTGAAAAGTTCAGTTTCGACACGGGAGTAACTAGGAGGAATCGTGTGGGGCGCTGCGCCCCTGCTTCTGAAAATATTATTTTTGCTTTGGTCAAAAAATTGTGTTTTCAGCGATGTTTTGATGCTGAATCTACACGAAGGAAGACTTTGCGCCTTCCTGCCTCTGAGACCAAGGTACGCCCCTGAGTATCGGTCAGTCTGTTTGGTTGTATGCATGGCTAAATGAAATCAAATTAAGTAATTCTCCATAAGATTGTCTTCGATTTTGTGGGTTTTTGTAAAACAAAAGTTCTTATCCTTATTGGGCATTATTTATTCTCAATACATCTTCCGTAAGTACGGTCAAAATTTTTATTATAATTATGAAAGAAAAGATCTTTCAAAAGAAAAATGTTGGTTAAAAATGTAAACAATAAAATATTTAAAAAAGCAGAAAAACGCTTAAAAAGCAGAAACGACAGAAAAAAAGCAGAAAAATCTTCAAAAAGCAGAATTTTTCTGCTAAAAGCAGAAGAGGTGGCAACTCTGATTGGCATGCCACCTCGTACAAAACGACCGAATCGCAAAATCCCTGAGCGGTGAATGAAAGAACTTTATGATCGATATCACATAAAACAAATAACAATTAATGACTTACTTCATGGACTTCCTTTTTGTGTTGCACACGAGAAATAAAATAAAAATTGGACAACTGTAATGAATTTACAAAAACGAGTAGTGTTTTCATCATGTAGTAGAAATTCAGCTAAAAGGACATCTTCTTGAAGGACATTTTTTTGAAGGACATTATTGGTGAGAACCATTTTTCAACGTTTAGCTGAAAAGGACATTTCTCGATGAGGACATTTTTTTTAAGGACGAAACACCATGAGGACATTGCAAAGGACATTTTAAAAAGGACATTCTTGACTGTTTCCTTATAGGTGTACGTATGTACACGTATTGTCTTAGCGGTCGGCTGTGTTCATTGGGTTTTAATTACTTCAGAGAGTTTCTCTCTAAGCGCACGCGAAAACGAGTAAAAAAAGGAAGTGATTCAAATAAGTTAAAGCGGTTTTTCATTATTTATTAAATAATATGTCTCAATTTCTTTTTCACAAATTCTATACTTTCTCGCACACTCTCAAGATTTGGATGATTTGGAGGTAATGAACTTTGCCAAATGCTAAGAGCACGTTCATACAAAGAGAGCGCTTTTGAGAAATTGTCCATACTTCTATATACCCAAGCGATGGTGTTGTAGAAAGTAGCCAAATCAGGATGATTTGCAGGAAGAGTTTTCTGTTCGATTTCCATGGCTTTTTCGTAAAACGAAAGTGCTTTAGAATATTCTCCCATGTGTCGATACACTGCAGCAATGTTGCTGTAGGAAGTAGCCATTGAAGGATGATTGGTAGGAAGAGTTTTTTGATCGATTTCAAGCGTTTTTTCGTAAAACGAAAGTGCTTTAGAATACTCTCCCATGTTATCATACACCAAACCAACGTTGTTGTAGGAAGTAGCCAATGAAGAATAATTTACAGGAAGAGTTTTTTGTTTGATTTCAAGGGCTTTTTCGTAAAACGAAAGTGCTTTAGAATACTTTCCCATGTTGTCATATACTCCAGCGATGTTGTTATAAGAAGTACCCAATGAAGGATGATTGGCAGGAAGAGTTTTTTGATCGATTTCAACTACTTTTTCGTAAAATGAAAGTGCTTTAGAATACTCTCCCATGTTGTCATACATTGCAGCAATATTGTTGTAGGAAGTAGCCAAATAAGGAAGATTTGCAGGAAGACTTTTTTGATAAATTTCAATTGCTTTATTGTAAAACAAAAGCACTTTTGAATACTCTTCCATATTGTAATAGACCAAACCGATATTGTTGTAGGAAGCAGCCAATGAAGGATGATTTGCAGGAAGACTTTTTCGTTTGATTTCAAGTACTTTTTCGTAAAATGAAAGTGCTTTAGAATACTCTCCCATGTTGTAATACACCACAGCGATGTTGTTGTTCGAAGTAGCCAAATCAGGATGATTTGCAGGAAGAATTTTTTGATAAATTTCAAGTGCTTTTTCGTAGAACGTAAGTGCTTTAGAATGCTCTCCCATGTTATCATACACCACAGCGATGTTGTTGTAGGAAGTAGCCAATGAAGGATGATTTGCAGGAAGAGTTTTTTGATAAATTTCAAGTGTTTTTTCGTACAAAGAAAATGTTTTAGAATACTCTCCCATGTTTCGATACACTGCAGCAATATTGTTGTAGGAACTAGCCAATGAAGGATGATTTGCAGGAAGAGTTTTTTGTTCGATTTCAAGTGCTCTTTTATAGTACCACATGGCCTTTTCATAATCACCTTGATCATTTTTAACATGTCCAAGATGAGTATAATAAGGTACTTTATCACTCTCATCGGATGTCTGTTCGAGTAGTAATGTATAGAGTTCTTCAGCTCTATCTAACTTTTTCAAACGAAGCAATAAACTACCTATTTGTTCCCATCCTGTTCCGCGTGAACCTTCTTGTATATATTTCGTGAGTATTCGAAGTTGTTGATCTTCATCTGAGGTTAGTGTAAGTTCCACTTGATAAAGTGGCTTGTTTTTGTCGATTGGTTTAATTTCACCAATACGGAAGACGGTGTGCATAGAGAAAAGGATTTCTTCTTCTGTCCTGAAGTAACTAAATTGTTTAATGGAGGCGAAAGGAGCGGATGAGATAGAAGGATCAATGGACATTCGAAAGAGAATCCCAGCCATATCGATTGTTGTTAAGGCAACATCGGCGTAGCCAAGGGATACTTCACGGTTTGTACTTGTGGATAGAAAGTTATTAAAAGACATCAGATTACCTTTTGTTTTACAAAGTTTCTGAAAATCATTGTTCGATAGACTCTGTCCTCGATAAACTATAAGAGGCTGTCCAGTATAACCACGCATTTGTTGTTCATGTAATTGTTTTATTTGCTGATGAAGATCACGAATAAAGAATCCGATATTAATGATAGTGTCTGTCTCCAGCATACGTAGAGCACTGTTGAGCATAGAAAACATGAATGATGGGAAAGTATACCACCAGATTGGTGAATGTGCATGATAGTCGTTCTCGAACTTAGTAATATTGTTTGATGATCCATAGTCACCTTTTCGACAGTAAGCAATGAAAGCCTTGATGGATTGTTGGTCATAATCCATTTTAAGGAGAATATCCTTAAGTATTTGGGTGTACATAAAGTTGGGCTCCAGTTCATTTAAATCTTGACTGAAACCCTCTTCATTCACTATGACAAAACTTACAGGAATAAGATCTTGTTCACATTGTTTAACAGCCATTTGCAATGCCTCACTGATAGGTGTCATTGATGTATATACACCTTTAACCTTAATCCATTGTTTGATCCATTGGTCATGTGGATTTTTATCGCTGCAGGTTACGTAAACACCATCTAATTGAGGAATATTATGGATAAGAGGTAATATTTGTTGACCAATTATACCCTCTACTATCAGGAAGGCTCTGATATCATCGACTTCAGTAAGAAAATCGATGCATTTATCTGTTTCAGTAAATATATTAACGTTGTTCACAACGGTTCCTAACTGTGCAAATGCACTTTGACAATCTTTGTGTGATTGATCAATATCAGCATCGAGCCAGATCAATAAATAATTTTGAGTAAATCGCTTACGGAGATTGATAGTACTGTTAGCTGCGGATGGAGTTAAATCAGAAGTTTTTGATGTTGCAGGAATGTCTTCTTTTGATTTTTGTCTATCCATAACCCGTTGAATGATTCGTTAATCACTAATGTGAAATTATGTGCAGTCGATTGTTATTTAGATAAAGAGAGTCCACATCATCTATTTATATAGTCCATATCTCGCTTCGTCCTTATTTTTCTGCTACGTAAAATGCTTTTCGTTATCACGCAAGAACAAATAACACCTATTTTCTTTCGAAAATGTTGTTAGGAAGAGTAGAAATGAAAAAAGAATTCTTTGATAACATTCAAAGAATCGAATAAAAAACCTGACTTCGCATCTTGTCGTATAGTTATTTTTTCCAACTTATTTTTGCACTTTTCTACACAATTACTATAATGTTAAAATATGAGATAGATTCTGTCGTCGAATAAACTTCGAAAGAACAGTAAGATTCATTAAAGTTCTCGACACATTAGAGGAATCCTCTATAATAGAAGACTTCCGTTAGACAAACGAAGCAAACGATAGTTTAAAAGTACCCTCTTTGAAAATCGATTTTTTTTAATAACTTCTAAAACTTTTTGATTGCTTTACAATTCATATACATATTAATATGTCTACGCTTTTTTATTATAGACAACATTTTGCTTCCATTGTATTAGTAGTATGTCAGCCCAGAGTTAGACAAGCTATGAAAAAAAGCTGATAGGAAAGAACACTTAATAAATAGGCATGTCTTCTATCTTACAAAGTGTGTCATGTGAGGAAACCTCTTAGACTTTCTCCCTGAAAATATTCATAGCGGGTGGTCCAGAATAAATGGGTGGCTTAGTATTTCAAAATTTTCACCATATGGTGCGAACCATTTTTGATACTTTTATCACTAAAAGATGTGCGTGAAAATCTCTACAAGATTATATAATGACATTTGATCTCAACTGTAAGTATCAAAAAGTTAACAAACAACATTGTGAGGCTCTAATACAGGGTGGTCCAAAAGTCACGCACCAAAGGAAAAAAATTAAATATCTCCATTAAGGCTTGAGCAAATGAGCTGATTTTTTCATTGATGGTAGGGGCATATACAAGCTTTTTATTCATATAGATATAGCTAAGTACACCCTCTGTTAATTAACCCTATTGACTTCAAGAAAAAAAATCTTATTTTTCATATATCAAAAAAAAAACAAATACAGGGTGTTACATAACCTTTTTCTCCCCCTCTATAACTTAAAGTATCAATGATATCACAAATGTATTTTATACCAAATTAAAGAGCGTTAAAAACTGGATTCATTGATATTAAATAGTGAAGATTATGACGACCTTTTAATGTCGAACTTAACAGATTTTCAGAAATTTGATACATTTTTTGGTGTAGAAAAGTAAAGTGTCAGTAATTCAAAAATGAAATAAAACATTTTTCTTTGATATTCTTACATGGTTCGATAGAGCTCGTCGAGCTCTACAAAAGTACATATTTAAAAAATATTTTGAGCTATCTGTTTGTGATAAAAAATTTAAAAAACTACTTGGAAAATCTCAAAAAATGTTCGAAAACTTCACTTTTTTTATATGATAAAAAAACATTCGATTTTTCAATAAAACTAGCTTTTTTACACTATTTTTGCTGTCTCAGGTGTTTCGAAATGTACTCAGTCGATGCCGCGTGAAAAACTGAATTCAATGTGTACATTTCGAAACACCTGAGACAGCAAAAATAGTGTAAAAAAGCTAGTTTTATTGAAAAATCGAATGTTTTTTTATCATATAAAAAAAGTGAAGTTTTCGAACATTTTTTGAGATTTTCCAAGTAGTTTTTTAAATTTTTTATCACAAACAGATAGCTCAAAATATTTTTTAAATATGTACTTTTGTAGAGCTCGACGAGCTCTATCGAACCATGTAAGAATATCAAAGAAAAATGTTTTATTTCATTTTTGAATTACTGACACTTTACTTTTCTACACCAAAAAATGTATCAAATTTCTGAAAATCTGTTAAGTTCGACATTAAAAGGTCGTCATAATCTTCACTATTTAATATCAATGAATCCAGTTTTTAACGCTCTTTAATTTGGTATAAAATACATTTGTGATATCATTGATACTTTAAGTTATAGAGGGGGAGAAAAAGGTTATGTAACACCCTGTATTTGTTTTTTTTTTGATATATGAAAAATAAGATTTTTTTTCTTGAAGTCAATAGGGTTAATTAACAGAGGGTGTACTTAGCTATATCTATATGAATAAAAAGCTTGTATATGCCCCTACCATCAATGAAAAAATCAGCTCATTTGCTCAAGCCTTAATGGAGATATTTAATTTTTTTCCTTTGGTGCGTGACTTTTGGACCACCCTGTATTAGAGCCTCACAATGTTGTTTGTTAACTTTTTGATACTTACAGTTGAGATCAAATGTCATTATATAATCTTGTAGAGATTTTCACGCACATCTTTTAGTGATAAAAGTATCAAAAATGGTTCGCACCATATGGTGAAAATTTTGAAATACTAAGCCACCCATTTATTCTGGACCACCCAATATATTTTTGGAAAATCCCTGAGATGTTGTTATGAAAAGAAAAGAAAAGAAAAAGTCAAGATAAAAGACTTTGAAAAATACCTTGTAGAACGAAATATCGTAATGTCTATAGTGATCATATATATAAGGAAAGAAAAAGAACAAACATGGATAATTCCCATACTATGAGTCATCATATGGTACGTTGTAATTATATGCCATAGCGGCGATGCAAAATATAGTGATTTTATTGCTTCGAGTAACAGGCATATATATATTTTTTGCGAAGAATAATAAAGAATTCCGTAGAGAAAAAAAAGGAATTACGAGAAGATTCAAAAGAGTACATGCCATCCATGTAGAAAGAACGAGAAAGAAAATATATGTACTTGAACAGACTAGAGAAATGATTTATGCAACCATGTATGATGATCGAAGGAAAAAAAATATATATGGAACATACATATATTGTGACGTCTAGCAACAGCAAAAGGGAAGAAAAGATGTGTATATAAAGTTACTATGCAATACTACTTTCGATGAAATAGTAAACTTCCTATATGTTAGACAAAATTATCTGAAAACTAACGGAAAACCTGTAAGAATACTCAAATATACAGAATACAACGTTCTAAAGCTATTGATATGCTTTTCAATTTATTCGAAAGCTCTGGCATACCCTTGCGAGAATGAGAAAATGATATACAATGTGAAAATAAAAGTTCATAATCAAATAAAAAGCAGAAACTAATATTATACTATGAGGTCCGGATGGATCCCAAGTGGGCAACAAGCGTATATTAGTACTTTGAAATAGTTTATATCATGGACAACCAATGATGCCAAGCGAATGCTGTTAATGATATACTCTACTAGTCTTCACTAGAGCATATGTAAAGAAGAGTTTTATGATCTACGATTGTGAGTGGAAAACATTAGAATGAAACCAGTTGGGGTCTGCGCGGACCCCAGGTGAGCGTTTCAGGGTTAAAGTGATATTTCAGTGTCGACCATCGTCGTTCTCGTTGGCCAGTTTTTGAATTGATGTCATTGTAGAAATCTACCGCTCGGATCTTGTATTCGAGTGAAAAATTTTTGCCAAATGTAGCCTCATCTTCTTCTTCAAGATAACCAGGAACGAATGGGTCTTCCATTTAATCATTTTCACGCTGTCTCATTGATTATCGTACCTTGGTCTAATCCATGACCGAAAGTAGTTTCAACGTGAAAACTGTGCGAATAAGTGTTCACTATCGATTGAATCACATCATATAACAGATTCGGCACTTCATATTCATGATTTCCATTAATAGTAGCACTTGAAGTGCTTGAAAAAACTCGAGTATGTAACGTTCGATAGATTTACCATTCAAAGTATAGTAAGATAGAAATCAATTACGTTTCTGTGTCGCACTAATATTTTGTGAAAATGAAACGAGAAAAAGAATGTCTGTATGCTATTCAACATGTAGAAAAGAGAACAACAGGACAGTATAACTGGGAGAACATCAAAAAAAGACAATCAGTAAAAAATATTCATTACCAGACTGTGGTGGCATGCTGATAAAAGAAGAGAAGAGCAACAATATCGATATTATATCAATGTCACCAAGGATTACCATGATTTAAAATGGCATCAGAAATCCAATGAGAATTTTATCTGTTCTTTGAAGTCATAAACAGAGAAGATATTCTTTACAAAGAGACTTCAATCTGGATCTAAATTGATATTAGGTGACATAAATACAACATAAAATAGGAAAAAGGCATATCAATTTGGAGAGTTTTTGAAGAATCGGTTCTCGCTGAATAAAATTTTATTCAACGAGAACTCATCCTTCGAAATTCCTCCTGACTGATATGGTTTTAACTTTTGATTCTTTGTCGTTCTCAAGAAAAGACAAACATTAAGTATTTCATTTTCATTTACTTATTGGATATCTTGAAAGTGCAATATCTTTACTCAAAGGAACTGATCGTCCAAATCCTTTTGAGCTCTAAATTCGTTAGACATCTCGAGAGATTCCTTCGTTAGTCCACTTGAGTTTATTCCTGTATGTATATCTCTCTTCACAACAATATGAAGACTATATTAAGATCGATAACAAACGAGAAAAATCCAGAAAGCTGTTAGAAATAAAAGAGATTAAAATGTAAGGAAAAATCCATCCAACATATATGTACGACAGTAAGGGAAAAACTCACCACATACATATAAATGTCAACGTGGAAAAATTCCGAATAAATGCATGTGAATTAGAGAAGCAAAAACACAGATCATAACGCAAATGCGTAAAAATAATCAACCACTATCTTTGTTTCGAAAAGACACGAAAAAAAAAACTCGAATTCTCAAAGGTCAGATTACGCGATATCTCAATAATGCTTTAAAGTGTCACCAATCCCGATAGGACTAATTGAAGTCCTATTCATTCAACTGAAATTAGCAGAATAAGAACTACAACTGAAAAAGTTGTCTTTTTTTCTCTTACAAGGGAAGGTCCCGAGGTGATGACCCGAGTTGAAGGCTGATATTATGTGGGCTTGCTACACTAAGTACCCTGATGTCAAATATGAAAGAATTATCGGCTGAGGCTAAAAAACCAGCATATATACATGAGATAGCGACAGTATGTCTTGAGTACGATTTTCATTGGTTCAGCCTCAGCCGATAATTCTTTCATATTTGACATCAGGGTACTTAGTGTAGCAAGCCCACATAATATCAGCCTTCAACTCGGGTCATCACCTCGGGACCTTCCCTTGTTAGACCTAAATGAGGGTAGCAAGATATTCATATCTGAGATATCCATAGATGAACCTACAGTATAGAATGATTAAAATCTCACTCCGCCTGGATAGATTCAAATATATTCTCTTATCAGATATATGCACTGACATCCCCAAAAAGAATTTTCAGTCAAATCAGATAAACTTTGACTTGTAAGTTCTCCTCTGCAAGATGACAATTTGTAAAAAAAAACAGTGGGCTTTACAGAAAATGATGAATAGTTGTCTTAGAAAGCGTTTTCCTCGAACACGCATCTCCTCATTTTAGGTGGTCTGTTTACCATAAAAATTCCAACTTAATCGGACTTACCTTTTTAAAGATCTCAAAATCCTTAAAAAAGAAACGGGGGAGGAAATACCTTTCAACTATGTTTTTAATTACCAGAAAACGAATCTATCGACAACAGTTTATGTCACAACGAATCAAAGCGTTTTAATATGTTACAAAGCAATTTCTCATAAATTACCTTTATATCTTAAGACCTTCTTTATTGAATCATAAAATTAATAAAACGACAGTCTCCTTTTTGTTCTCGGAGTTGTACAATCGTAAAAATTCCTATGATTATTCCAAGCCAATGATTTTAACAGACTTATCAGCTTTCTATGTTTATTAAAAAATATTGTCGAATTGTGAAAAAAATTCTTAACTATATGTAATGTTTGTTTGAAAAATCTCTGAAAGTTTCTAAGAACTTTTCAAAATGTTAGACAATTTCCATCTTGTCTAATGAACTTTTAAAGCATTAGTAAAAGCTCGAGAAAACTATTCAGTAATTCCACCAATGTGAATAAAACAAAAAAATCTTAAAGTATTGCAAAAATATTTTAAAAAAATCTCTTAAAAATTCCAGGCATCTAACTTTTCGCAGCATTCGACTGATTTCGTACGAGATAACAAAATGATTCTCATTTTTCTCTTCTTCATCTCTCTCTCATATTTATCTTTCTCTCTATTAACAGACACTCACTGTGCTGAATCTTGAGGGCAATCAAATTGGACAAGTTGAAGCACAATATCTCGCCGAAGTATTACGAGATAACAAGGTAATTCTCATTTCCTCTTTATCTTTCTCTCATTTTTATCTTTCTCCCGATTCACAGACACTCTTTAAACTGTATCTTTCGAATAGTCAGATTGGAGACGTTGGAGCTAAATATCTCGCTAATGTATTACGAGATAACAATGTGATTCTCGTTTCCTCTTTATCTCTCTCTCATTTTGATCTTTCTCTCTATTCACAGACACTCACTAGGCTGGATCTTCCGAACAATCAAATCAGAGATGTTGGAGCACAACATCTCGCCGATGTATTAGGATATAACAAGGTAATTCTCATTTCCTCTTCTTCATCTCTCTCTCATATTTATCTTTCTTTCTATTCACAGACACTCAGAGAATTGTATCTCTTCCTTAGAAACAATATTTCCTTGTCACTTCAAGAACAACTGCACCAAAAAGACAATCGATTGAAATGCTAATTACTTTTCTTTTTTTCTTTGATCGCTAACGAATAAATAATTGCCCTTAAATTCTTTTTTGTTCTTTTTCTATTCCATTCGCGCGCGCAGGACCAGAGATGCCTCTGGATTAGGATGGCAGGACGATCTTACACTATAGACAAGTCTCCGCACTCTCTAGAGAGAGGGATACGAAAACTACATGGTCTATGGTGTTATCGTAATCGGTCAGTATCTCTGGGTCCGAGGTTTTCCTCCATCGGACAGGACTCTGAAAATTAATATTGTTATCCCTCTACTTCTCAACTATTTAAGACATTAAGATAATCTTACCTTTCACGACGATGATGATTTTAAAGATAATATGTAGAAGAAAAAAAGAAATAATTACATTGTAATGAATTGTGGCCAGCAATTTATTACAATGAAATTATTTATTATTGAAAGAAAAGATAAACTTATTTCAGTAAAAGTGATGAATTGAATAACTTTATTTTAATATATCATTCCTATTTATAGATTATTTTTCTAATTTTCAATATTATATCATTTAAAAGAAAAATATCGTCTAATTAGAAAGATAAAGAAAATTCATAGACAATATGATATTCGTGTTTTAATTAGTCGATAAAACAAATATATAATTATTAGTTTTATATCAAATGACGAAAAAAAAAGTTCGTCTGGCGTTTGCTTTCTTTTTTTTATTCTTCACTCTTGCATATGCATTCATTTGAGGACATACAAAATTTCGACAATAGAGCTAATTTCATGCACAAATCAGAATTTAGTCATATTTCTAAATTCTAAACAATACTGTTATATATTTTATGCATTAATCAATGTAGATCAGTGAAAATTTCGCATATTAATTAGATCGATACTTTATATTTTCATGTACTCATAATAAAAACTACATCATTCGAAAGAGCACGAAAAAACTGAATCTAATGATGCAGTTTTCACGGAGAGATACTCGCTAGGCATGCACCAATACCAAAACTAGTTTTGAAGTTTTGGTATTGAAGTCTTGGTTTTGGTGTGGTTTTGGTTTTGATGATATAGTTTTGATGTGGTTTTGATAATTTTGATGTCAGTTTTGATATGGTTTTGGTTTCGACAGTATTGGTTTTGGAAAAGTTTTGGTTTGTTTTGGGTTTTGAGATATTCTTGAAAAAAGCTCTTTTGAAACAGTAAACGATCATTGCACACTATTATTATTTTTCTCTTTATCAAGATCATAGATGAGTCGCAATTAGTTTAAAATAGTGATCTTAAAATGTAGAAATTTCTTTGTAGAAAAATCAAAATTATAGCATTATCATGAATGCTAAAATCAATGCTTTTAATTTTTCGAGATGTTATTAAGATTTCACAAAGTTTTTTTGTAATTAGTTTAAATTTATGGAATATTTTGTTGTTAATTCACAATCAAGAATGCACACTGTTGAATAATAAATATTTCAAATATTAGAAACTCTATGTATATCTTATTCCAACTACTTTTATCTATATACACTATATAAAGAAGAAAGTTTGTCTGTCTGTCTATCTATTTGTTTGTTCTTCATACGTTTGGACACGGTACGATCAAAGGCAATTAAATTTTGCACACAATACCCTTTCGACCCGAGGAAAGTCATAGGATAGTTTTCAATCCAAAATGTTTACTAGAAGGGAGTGTTTTTTTATTATAGTTGGATTTACTACAATAAATGCCTTTCTCAGAACATTTGTGAGAATAATTGTCTATTAAATAATTTAAGGATAAAAATGTATCGATATATAAAGAAGAATTCTGCCTTTTCGCTATGCGTTCAGTCCCTTTGGTAGTTAGCGTCACAAAACTTTCCACACTACTTCCTTAGATCATATGAAAGATTGATATGGGATTGAAAATACTAAACAGGGATGGCTGAAGAGGACTGGGTGAATATTCATCCCGGCCGATATAGATCGAGATTCTGATGAGTCTGTTCGCTACATATTTAGTCATCGTGGAAGATATCATTACAAAATCATCCGTGTCAGTTTCTGAAATGTTAAAGAACGTCCACCGGGTCATCGGGTATGAGAGTGAGTGTGGTATGTATGAAGTGTCATCCAAGTCGTAAGAGACTGCGACGTTGCTGACTTTCTAAACTAATGACACGGTTCAATGCAAATTGTAGAGTGATCGTGTCCAGGGTGAATGTGAGTGAGGATGTCAGCTTGAGCCCGGCGAAAAGAGTCCTGTTGAAGATGATCGATGCACGGCGGGGAAAGATCTGTTGCAGAGGTTGGGGGTAAGGTGAGCTAAATCCTATAGAAGGGATTTTACTCACGGCGAGGAAAGTTCTGTTGCAGATAGCTAACACACAACGGGAACAGTGATATAGGATACGTGTCATGCATGGTAGACAAGACAGATGGAAGATGAAATATTTCAACTATGTTCTTTCTTCATCCGGTACCTCCGCTAGTTCGTTAATAAATGGAGATCTCAGTATGACGGTGCCATCTACAGAAAGACGAAATTGCTTTTCGAAATAGAAAGGAAACATAATTTCAAAGAATTTTCATTTTTCGTAACTGTTAGTTTCTGCAAAATTATATTTTAAAAATTATTTTGAAAA
Source organism: Macrotrachela quadricornifera (assembly GCA_022393335.1). Taxonomy (NCBI): domain Eukaryota; kingdom Metazoa; phylum Rotifera; class Eurotatoria; order Philodinida; family Philodinidae; genus Macrotrachela; species Macrotrachela quadricornifera. The sequence goes on along the minus strand of JAJEKB010020889.1, from coordinate 201,868 downwards.
ATACCAATCTCTTTTCATGTAATAGAAGTTAGAATCGGATTCGAGTAATTCTTGTCCGGATTCACCTAGTGACTCATGCTATCGCTCTAGTTGCTGTGCTGGATGCAGAATTTAATTCTGAATCCAACGGTATCATTCTTACGGGGGGTCATGGGGCAAAAAAAGGGTTTTGTCGAAAACTGGTTTTGCAGGTTTTCTCTACAATATAGACTTAGCATATACAATAACTTTTGTTAAACGTCATTTTTTACCCGATGATCCCCCCTCTCCCTGTAAAAATGATACCGTTCGATTCAGAATTAAATTCTGCATCCAGCACAATCAACTAGAGCAACAGCAGAAGTCATCAAGCGAATCGGGTGCTGGCGATTTTTAGTAAAAAACCGGTTTTTACCAGCAAAGTTTTGTTTTTTGCCCGATGACCCTCTTCGAGAATAGTACCATTCGATGCAAAATTAAATTCTGCATACTGTACAACCAACTAGACCGATAGCACAAGTCACTAGGTGAATCCGGATAAGAATTACTCGAATCTGACGCTAACTTCTTTTACGTCAATATTATAAGTCTAGTTCAACTTGCTAAAGATAGAACAATTAGTAAAAATACATAATAGATATCTATTAAATAAAAATATTCGTGTTGTAACAGTATCTCAAAACCCAAAACAAAACCAAAACTTATCAAAACCAATACTACCAATACCAAAACTCAATCAAAACTAATACCAAAACCCTCAAAACCGTGTCAAAACCAATTCGCCAAAACCAAAACTAAATCAAAACCAAATCATCAAAACCAAGAGTTTTGGTATTGGTGCATGCCTAATACTCGCAAGTTTCCATCAACTTTTTCAAAAAAAAGTTTTTTAATAAGCTCTGCGCTAGACTTATTTACTATTTTTTATTATTATGTTTTCAACTGTTACACTCGGAAGTGCTTACAGGGTGATAAGGTTTAATAAAAACATAATAGGATAAAGGAAAATGTTGGTATGAAAGCTGGAAGCTACATCATTTGCAAAGCATATCTTAGTTTATCATTTAATGAGAACCACTTTTTTTTTTACTCTTGTATAGGTTAGAAGAGGATAAGACGGTGAAGCAGATAGCAAGGAAAAAAAGGGAAGAGAAGAACTGACAAAAATCAGAAGGAGAAAAAAAAGGGAGAATAGGAAGAACAGAATGTATCACGTTTAGTGGCGTAACCAGGAAAAAATTACAGAGGTGGCAATGCCCCATCAAACATTGTACATACTGAACGAAAAATTTTTTCATGGGATTGGGAGTGTTCAAAGTTGACCAAAATCCGTAAAATCTTACGAAATTCCCTTACAATCTATTTGGAGAGAAGAGTATTGTCTATGAAATTCACGAGTTCCTCAGAGCTTTTACCGGCAAAATCGGCCATGCTGGGGACTATTATTAAAATTGAAGGGTTTCAAATATGAAAATTTCCTTTGCAAGGACTTTACAAAAAATATCACAGTTGGAGATGTGCAAACTCATTAACCCGTTCGCGGCGATAATACCCATCGTTGGGTCTCACTATATTTTAAAGCTGACAGATGACCCGGAATAAATGGTCGCACGTGATATTTCATGTTTTAATGTCTAAAAATGTTTTATTAGAAAAAAAAATCACATACCACTAGATGTACTAGTGTGTAGAGCTCTATAATCACCATAGTAAAGCTTGTTTGAACTGTGTAATTTTATTTTCAAGAAAAAGCATAATTTTAGGCGCTCAATATTCGCAACCTCAAAAATTGGTCGCACAAAGTTTTACTTTTTTTGAAAACAAAAAGTACACTATTGAAAAAAGCTTTATTATGTAGATTCTAGAGCTTATCCCGCTGCATCTTTTTGTATACATTGTTTTTTAGTAAAACGTATTTACACATTAAAATATAAAATATAAAGTGCAGCGATCTACCCCGAGTCATACATTACTTTCTAAGGAAATTAAATCACCTCCAATGGGTTAATTGCCGGCCTAGAACTGTCAGAAAGATAGGTTTTTTAAATCTAAAAATCTTGGAAATTTTGAAAATACCTAAGATATCAGTTTTGTAAAGTTGATAAAATTATTGTGCGCATATTCATTAAAAATATCAAGGTTTCGAAAGTCTCAAATTTAATCTTTCTTGAAGTTTACGTAAAATATTTTGACGTATTCTATATCCGAAATATCAGGATAACAACAAAACAATATTCACAAGGTAAAAAAGCGGATGACAGCAGTATCATATTTCGCCACAACAACACTAATATGTTCGAACACATTCGCTCGATTTTCACTGTCCAAAATCGATCACCGTTGTTATTGGTAGATTATCTTGATGAAACTATGGCACTTCGATGAACCATCAGCTCCAACGCCAGCTATTTTTATTATGAACATATAAGATATGGAAACACTTCAACAAAAAAGACATGTATTGTTGAAACTAAGGATTTTCTCGAAAAATGCGCATACTTCCAATTTTCCAAAAACAATAGCTACTATTTTCGTTTTCCCTCACTTTGCCACTCATCCTAAATCGTTGAAAATCACATATGTGAAATTGAAGCCTAAACACGCCGACTTAATAAAAGAAGACCATTAACTTATATATCTAGCGGAGATTAAAAATAGAAAATTTCTGTTATTCAACCTGTACGTTGCAGAACGATTGAACTGTTTCAAATCTATTCTATTGGTTTCACCCGAATAATCTCCTTTTAATACAAATTAAAATGAAAATCACTTTTAATTAATTTGATTACTAATCTATTTTTCTGATCTCATCTTAAAAGTCCGATTTCTTTCGATTATACTGAAAATCATGTATAATTGATTTGATTGAAAATCTATTTCTTGGATTTCATCCTAAAAATCTGATTTCTTTGGATTATTTTGAAAATCATTTATAATCAATTTGATTAAAAATCTTTTTCTTGGATTTCACCCTGAAAATCTGATTTCTTTGGATTATTTTGAAAATCATTTATAATC
>JAJEKB010020889.1:8003-156697 GCA_022393335.1 Macrotrachela quadricornifera | reverse complement strand
ATATTTTCTATAATCTTTTATTGTTCTAATGCTATAAAAGTATATTGCTTTTCATTGACAAAAAAAAAACAGTACATAATTAATATGTAACTACCTTGATATTTGTTCCTTTCCATGGTTTTTGACCTTTGATCCTAGTATAGCGTAGTATATAGAGATTTTTACTCAGCAAACGAATATAAAATTTGCTTTTGGTTTTCTTCATCTAATTAGTTATCATTCAGCAACAGATTAACTTGGAATATATCCTTCTTGAAATTCTTTATCAATAAATTCTATTGAACTTATTCATTTGAAGTGACGAAAAAATTCAAAGAATTAAAAATATCTTTAACTAAATCGATTGCAGTTAAATTTTAATCTTTATTCGATTTATAGTGAAACTCATTTGGAAATTATATACACCCATAATTGAATAAAAACATATATGTATCCCGGGACAATAATTTTCTACATGATTTCCTACCACTCTAAGATAAAATTTAACTTGAGTCAGAGAACTGATGAATCAAACAAATGAAACAGTTTGTTACTCTTCATACAAGCAAATATTCAATTATTCACTGAATACAAAATTTTTTTTTTAAGAAGTGTAATTTTCTTCCTCTTCGATATATATATTCATTCAATTACACCGTCGACTAGTACCTTGAAAAATAATCATATGTCAACTTTGTCTTTTAGAAATAGGGCATATGATTTGCTTCTCTTATTCATCATAAAGCAAAAATTTCACTGAGTATTATTTATTACAATATTAATAAAGTAAAACAAATAGACTTACTAAAACATTGAGGTGAAAACATTCGATCATATGACCTTAGTGGAAAAGAAAAAAAGCATTAATCAGTGCGTCCGATATAACAATGAAATAGTTCTTCACGAAATAAAAGAAAATGCATCACAAATGAGTGTCAATGTCGCCGAATGGAAATTGTGGTATACGCGTCAAAAATTAAAAGTTATCAGATTAACTTGAAAGATACTTCATTTGACTCAATTTTTTGTGCTGATTTCAGCGCCATTTCTCAACATAGGAGAGGAATGGGAAAAAGCGATGCATTAGTTTTTTTTTGTCCTCGATTTTGTTCAATATGGAATGCTTAACTATTCGATTTATCTCTTTTTTGTTATTTTATTTAATTTCTTAATTTCTCGAAGCAGGAGGAGATATACTCCGTTACTCAGTCATCCTCAAGGTATCACATGCGAAGTATTTTAAAACACATGTAAATATTGTATATCATGTCAGCATATTATTGTACTTGTATGAATGTAATAATGATTTGTTGGTTAATCCATTGCATCGGGTAACTCTTATGAAACAAGATTCATCTTGATTGAATTTTTTAAATCAATATTTAAATGAGAAGATGGCAAATAGATAACCAGCTATTGAGATTGAAGAAATGAAAAACTTTGATTCTTATTTTCTTTCTTTGGATGGCACAACTGGAGTACTCTTCATTCATAGTCTTTTAAAATGATTTCAATACCTATTTTCTCACACTCATGTTTATGATAATTATTTGGACTAAATCGACTGGTAAACATTCTCAGACGCCTAATAGACACACTTTCGTATTGAGGAGGTGACGAAATCTTGATTCAACAATGAACGATCGTAAGAAAGAAATTAAGAACTTCTCGCAAAATGAACAGATTTTGATGAGCATCTTACTATTGGCATCGAATAAAGCGTTTAATGTCTTTTTTATAAAAATAACCAAAATGAAATTGAAAAATCGAGATCTATTACAACCTAGCCGTAAGGATACTCTACCATATGAGATTTCTTCTAACATGTTAACTCATATTCTCATAGAAGAAAATCTTGCCCTCACAGAAAATACTTATCCCCAAGAGATTTTTGGTTGAATTCGAATGAAAAATAAAAAAGTTTATTTATAGGAGGAACTCCTCCCTTTTTTTTCCACTTAACCATGATTGAAAAGATTTTTTCTCGTTAGTAATGCGTTGTCATTTCCATCATTTGATGATTTTTATACGTTTTGATTTAGTACTATTTTTCTCATACATTCACAAACTATGTTAATGTCCATATATTATCTATTCGTAATCTTGATTTTTTAAAATTTATTTCTAAAGGTAAAAGAATATTATCTATTAAGAAAATTCCAATTACCAAGTAAAATTCTTGTTTATAGAAGACGCAAAAAACAAAAGATTTATGTTTGAAAAATAGATATATCAAGAATAAAAAATATTTAAGCACACAATAGGGCCATTTTTTGTTTGGCAAGAAAAAATATTGGAATTATTTTTATGATCGACGTAATCCGTTCTTCTCGATCATTGCCTTTGCTTTTCGTTCGTATTCAGCTCGATTTTTCGTATATTCATTAGCAACCGCTATAATAAAGCAAATGTAAAAGAAGTAACAGTTTCCCTTTTAAAACGAACCAGGATTTGCCGGAGTACCTTCAGGATGAGGATGGTCAAGTGCGTCAACAATAATATCAAGAAGTCCGATCAAAGTTGTTTGATTATCCCATGCCGAAGCATGATTCAGACGATCATCACATAATCGATCTACATAATAGAAAGATCAGCATAATACTTATGATATTATTAGTAAGTTTCATTTTTTTTTGTTGTTTTTCAATAAACGAATATCGATAGACTTTACTTACCTTTTTCATTAACGTTTGGATGATAGATTGGTGTCTTTAGAATTATTTCAGGTCCTTTCATAGGATATTGTGGTGGTAGATGAATTTCAATTCGAAGATCATGATTTTTATAGATATCCGATGTTAGTTGTAATCGTCCAACGATGACATTTTGAGCATAATCTGCAGGTAATTCACCTTGTGAATAGTCAAATGAAGAACTTTCGTAAATAAACCTGCCCCGTTTTAGATTGTCATCTTCATCCAATAATTTGATTTTAGTCAATTGTGTCCAAAGTTTCTTATTTAAGGGACTCGGAGTTGACGCCATAGATGAAACGATAATGATACAATCTGAAAAGTACATAACACAAATAATATCTCTGTACGTTTTTTTGGATGTAAAGAGAGACAATATTTTTCAGAAGATATCGAGCCTCGTTGTTCCTGAAAAGTTCACTGTGGGGAGAAATACCCAACTTAAAAAGGAAACTCACATATGGGAACCTTTCCTTGTAAGTTGGAAAAAATCTCTCGTTTAATGTATAATATTAAAAGACAGTATATTCTAATATTTATACAGATCAAAACTTTAAAAAATGAATCCTATTTCATTCTATTGATTCTATAAAACTTATCTAATACCCGTTATCTAGCAGCGATATCCAATGCGGCAGCGACAGCATTTTTTTTGAAGATATTATAAAACGACATAAATTTGATAGAATTTGAGTGTTTATATATGAAACATTCGGAGACTAGATGATTTCAACGTTCTTATATCAGTATTTATCAATCAATGCAGCCACAACGACAGGCTCAAAACATACAACAAGCACAAATTAGCATTTGAGGCAAAAAAAAGAGAAAGGAAGATGTACAATGAATGAATCACAAGGCTTTGATACTTGGATTTTTCTTTTTTGTAATTGTAATGTAATTAGGAAGTAAAAGAGCCGAGAAAGCAACGACAAGCAGTAGAATGAGAAAAAAATAAAGTAAAATACACTCCTACTTTGTGAGTCGTTTCTTCAACTTGTTGCAAACACGTGTACGCACATTTAAATGTAAGAAGGAAAGCAAAAAAAAATACTTTATTGTCGTCTCTTCTGATTATATATAAAATCGAGTCAAGGCCAAGACGGAACGTAAATATATCAAGATGTATAGTGCTTCATTCGGCTAGATTCTATGCGTCAAAATAGGATCGTATTGGCCATGTATATTCAACAACTATATTTAAAAAAAATACTAAACTTTTATGAACAATTGATCTTTTAGACGATCATTAATAATATTGAGAGTAGTCTCAACAATATTATCTAAAGATGTCGCAAAGTTCCATTGTACTCATGATATTCTTATCATCTAATTATTACTATTTATTTCATACGTGAACAATTGTAAACCTTCTCGTGGCATAACATAATTACATTTTGAAGATATGATATATCTTAATTAACATATTATTACCAATATTGACAATGGACATATTTTCCTAGTTTTTTGCCATTACATTAAGAAATTAGTTTATCGATTTTTGTAACTTATGAATTGAATTTATTATGACTATCATTTAAGTGGTCAGCAGAATAAATGAATAATCCGTAGATTGAATGACTGATCAGTATTTTATTTAAATAATCAGTTATTAAAATCATAATTTACTTTTTTTTCTTCTGTTACGCCATACAGATCACAAGTACGACATATATATATGTCTTTTCTTTACATTGGGGTATTTTCCAATTGTTTTTTTTCCATGTGTCGTTGATTGTCCCCTAAGATCTTCATATATATTTTTAGGTTGTGATTCACACATCTCGACCCGCTTATTTCTTACCTATGTGCTTTGTCCTATCCTTTTTCTTATTTGGTATTTTCCTTTCATTCTACTACTGACTCATATATAGTTGAATTTTTCCTTTTCTACCATCACATATATGTGGATTTCTCCTTTCTTATACATAAAATGTGTTTAATAATATCGTTTCTATATATGAAGACACGTTGTTGGTACACCTATTCATTTGAAGTATTGCAAATCCTAACCAGCAACAAGAACAGTACCGACTGATGAGAAAAGAAAACGAGATATACCAGCAAAGGCTACATCTGCATTGTTAGTACAATAGTTGGATTTTCATTATCTTTTTTCTCCCATTTACTCTTTAGATCTCTGATTCTATTTTATGTTCTCTTGCATTCCTTTTTATTTAAATTTATTTTTCGTATACTAAATTAAACTTTATATGAATAAAACTTATTTGTTCTGCTGATAAAATCTAATCATTTTAGTACTGACCAATTCAATATTTTTGCTGACCAAAAATGATGTTTCCATTTATTATTATTTATTTACCAATAACAATGGCATTTTAGACTCAATTTTTTCCAATAAAATTGCATCAGTTATTTTCACATGATTTTTTCGAGTGATATTGAATATTCAGGGTGTTTCATAAGTTTTGAGGCTCAACAAAATTCGTGTATACGAATACATAGAACAATGTCTAATTATTATGTTTCTATATGATCTTCGAGTACTCGTGATAGCCTATCAAATGATATATAATAGAATGCAGAGTTTATCAAAATGTTGGTAACATTCTTTTATTTCACGTATATCTCGGTGCAAATAAATGATAAGATCTTGAATTATTTCTTAAAAGATGCAACGCGAAAAGCTCTACAAAAAGTATCTGAATAAATAGATACTGACTTGTTCTGGTGGTATAGTTTATACACAAAATGAATAATCTTGATGATGGTGCTACTTCCCATCGGATTGAGTATAAAAGAAAAATATTTCGAAGACTTTTTCATAGTGCATCTTTTAAAATAAAACTCATGAACTTATCTTATTCTCAAGCTGAGATAAATGCAAAATAAAAAAGTCTTCAAAAAATATTTTTTTTATTATACTCATTATCATCCTCATGAAGCTTGTTTATTTTGCGTATGAACTATGCCATGAAAAAAAATCAGCAAGTGATTATTTTAACACATTTGTAGAGCTTTTCACGTCACATCTTTTAAAAACAAAATTCAAGATTTATATTATTTATCTGTACCAGGGTATGTACAAGATACATCCTATATCATACTGATCAATTTCGAAAAGTTTATAGTCACATTCTCATGTTTATATTTTTATTATTATAAGGGAAGATTTTATTCAATTATATATCATTTGAAAGGTCATCACAAGTACTCGAAGATGATATAGAAACATAATGATTAGACATTGTTCTATGTGTTCGTATACACGAATTTTGTCGAGCCTCAAAACTTATGAAACACCCTGCATAGGGTGGCCCAGGTATGCTGACTCGATTTTTATAATTAATTTTTCTGTGTTAAAACATGCACTTGAAAATTCATCTCTGTGTTAGAAAGATGCAGTAAAACACACTCTACAAAATGGCCTATGATTGATCTCTTCTAACTCATATAGTAGGAACGTTATAAGCTTAGAAATATACGTCATAAAAAAGGAAAATTAACCGTGAACTTTTTTCGTGTGGTGGTGCTTCCAGCAAAAATCCTGTAACACCGTCAAAACAAAAGAGATTTCGCTCGGGTTTATTCTGGTATGATCAGAAATGATTGCTCTATTCTACCTAACTGCAATATCAAACATCTATAACGTTTTCTATTTCTTGCTTGAGCATATTGTCGGGAATAGGCATTTTCGATTTTTGAAACCTCATTCTCTAGTAGCCATCTGCTCTTAAAAGATCTATCTACATGCCACGAGAAAGAGTACATTCAAAACTTGCAAACACAAACTCAGCTCCTACTTTTGCTAAGCTTTTCACGAAAATAGTAGGAAGATAAAACGTTCCAGTCGAAAGAATACCATATGTGCAGAGTTTTCATTTTTTCTGCCTGTCATATAGTTTGTTTAGTTTTCTTGATGGAAGTTCTGAGATTAAAATTGAAGTATGACTTTGTAGACAATTTCATGGCGCTCTTATTAAAAAAAGAATTTGTTCAAGGAGACCTAAAGAACAGGAGTTCGAGCAAAAACACTGAGATCGAGTTCACGGTTAATCTTCCTTTTTTGTGATGCATATTTCTAAGCTTATAACGTTTCTACTATATGAGTTAGAAGAGATCAATCATAGACCATTTTGTAGAGTGTGTTTTATTGCATCTTTCTACCATAGAGATAAATTTTCAAGTGCACGTTTTAACACAGAAAAATGAATTATAAAAATTGAGTCAGCGTATCTGGGCCACCCTTTACATACACTAGAGGAGGTACCCAATGAAAAGAGAATATGGTTAAAGTTTTGCATCTTTCACCCGACTTTTTCTGCTGTACAGAACAGGTCTTCTACACGACTGCTCCCCGCTGTGGGTAAGCTATCTGTAACAGAAATTTTCGCATCACACCTGAAACCTCTAGGACGGGACTTTTACCGGCATGCGACAGGCATCTTTAACAGAATTGTTCCTGCTATGCGCTAGGTGTTCGCCATTAGATTCTTCTCGCCATGTATGATACCTGGAACCTCTGCTTTAGATCTTACTCCGCCGTGCATCAGGCATCTTCAACAGAGCTCTTCTCATCTCCAATCATCCTGCTGACTTGCCTTAGCACTGAGGTAACTGGTGCGGATAGTTCCGTGACACTATCTCTCACAATGACTAAATACATAGTAAACAGACTCATCAAAATCTCGATGAAATTTCACCCAGCTCCTTCCACGCACCCCGTTTGGTGGTTCCAAACCCACATCGACTTTCCTCAGGAGCTAAGGAGGTAGTGTGGAAAGTTTTGTGACGCTAGCTACCACAGGAACTGAATGCATAGCAAACAGACAGACAAACATTCTTCTTTATATATACGAGTCATCCTGGTGTCTACTATGCCATTTTTTTTAAAAAAGTGGTTGAAAAAAAAAGTAAACGACTGCACTTAAAAGTGCTATCAGTAGATAGAGGATAGCCTAAAGTATAAGAAAAAGTAGTTTTTTCAAACTACCAGGTTTCTTATCTGGAAATAGGCAAAAAGGAGAATGGGACAAATAGGAGGTTGAACATTTGACTGTTTTTTATCAAATACCTTTCTTCAGGAATGATTTATTGACTTGATATTTGCAGCATAAGTAGTGCTTGCTGGTTGACGCTTGTGGCAAAAAAATCAGCTCTCAACTCTTTATAGTTTGGTTAGGAGACACGCAAGAGTGGGTGGGACACTTTTTTGATGTTTTCTGGAACCACTGATAGAATGCTAAATTTTTGTGGAATGACAATAGCTGGAGTGAAAATAAAGTTATGAGCGGATAGAGCATTCAAAAATGATATAAGAAAGTTAACTAAACATCGTTTAGTTTTTCTTTTAAGCTTGAGAAAAAGGAAGAAAGAAAAACAACAAACGTGGAACTACCATTAAAACACAAAAAAGAGAAAATGACTTTGTTTTGAGCACTTCTCGTGAACGGTAATAGGTAGGAAGCTGATTTTAGCGGTGGAGATGGAGCATGATCGATAGATACCTCGGTATAAATTTCGATCATTTTGAGAAAGCAGGGGTTGAGAAATAAACAAGACCATTTTTGAAGGTCAAATGGTACAATAGATACCAGAATGACTCATATAGATACAGCGAAGAACTGTTTCTATGGTCATTTTTGTATACACTAATTGTTTTAAGATGACACACCCTAAAAAACAGTTAGATTATTGAAGGAGATTTTGTATATGGAAGTACAGTTCAGAGCAATGATATCGAATCTAGAAGATTTGATCATTTTCTAGTTAGTTAATGCTAAGAATAAAACTGTAATTCATACAGAAAATGATTTAAAATTGTTTAAAATTTTTGTAAAATTATATTGAAGTGAAAGAATAATCATGATTTCAAGTGGTTTAATTGAATGACAAGCAATTGGACGCCTTGGAGCCATAGGTTCATTGTATGATATTCGTACGGATAAATTCGTAATGGGAAACTTATTTAAAAAAGAATTACCAAAGTTGTTTATAATGACCAATGATTGTGCTAATGTAAGCTATTGGCTTGATTTTCATACTTCACAAACGGAAACACTCAATAAATTAGATATTGAAGCTAATTTAAAATTAGGTTTAATGGCAGGATTAATTAAAGTTGAAGGAGCAGCAAAATATTTAGAACAAACAAAAACAAATAGTCATACTGTTCGAGCTACATTTATATATAAAGCCAAAACAAAACAAGAAGATCTACAAGTATCGACAGAAGGTTTACATGAATATTTTTCTTCATATACATTTGAAAATGTCGATGTGACACATGTTGTTGTTGGAATCAAATGGGGAGCCAATGTAGCTGCAACATTTGAACGAATAGTAGATGAACATGATGATGTAAAACGAATTGAAGGTACGTTGGCAGCAACCTTTGCAAAACCGATATTTAGCGTTAGTGGAAATGCAAAGTTAGAATTTAATAATCAACAAAAAATGGATCTTGAATCATTAAGAATAAGCTTTTCTGGTGATGTATTAATTGAAAATTGTCCACAAACTATTGATGGAGTAATGAAAGTATATCAAAATGTTCCATCATTGATTAAATCACTGAACAATAGAAAAGGACAACAACTCACATTTACGCTGTGTTCTTTAAGACAAATTGCAGAAATGACTAAATTCGAACAAAAAATGACTAGGTTAGTGGAGAAAATCTTTGAAATGTATTGTTACATTCAACTTACCTTTTTTTGTATTAGAATGGTAAAAGAAGTATCGGAGCAAATTGTTAATCAAATTGAGGATATTTTTGAACAAATGAATAATGAAGAAAAGAAATTAAATGATTTTTTAGATGATATTAAGCCATAGAAAGAATATCTTCTTCGTCAATGGTTCGATTTAGTTAATCAAAAATTATCAAATTTTAATGAAGAAAAATTAAAATTAAAAGGACAATTATCAAGTTTATTAGTTGATATTCGTAGTGATAAAGCTGAAGAATCAAAAATAATTGAACTTATAGATAATTTTAATCAACATCCATGTTCATCTATATCAATTGAAAAGTTTTTTGATGAAAATAAAAACAATAAGAAGAATTAGTCCAGATAAAAAGGAATTATTAACAAATATCAGTTCAATCGAAGATTTTATACAAGATTTTTATGACAATGATGTTTATTTATTACATATATGTGAACAATGGCAAGATGAAGATGAAGAAAATTCATTAAAATAAATGAGATATTTTCTTAATTTAAAGAAAAATGAACAAGAGACAATAAATAGTAACGCAAAATTTTGGGTTATTGATTATGATTTACATTCACGTTTAAAAAAGAAACCGACTAATTCTGTTATTTATTATGCAACAAGAGCATCAATTAAATCACAAGATTTCTATAAAGATTCACTGAGTAAGTCTATTATTCAGTAATTAAAACTTGACTTTGTTAAATAACAATACATTTCACTACGTTTTATGAATTTGTATCAGCTTGGTGTATCGATTTTTTTACTCAATAGGTAGAAAAAATATAAATTCGAATGTTTAAAAGAGTGTTTTTAAAACGTTCATTGTCAGATTCATATCATTACAATTAAATTTTATTTAAGAGAACTTTCACGTAAACAAATAGATCTGATTTTCACCGAAAATTCCATGTTGACAGAAAGACGTCTTATAGATTGGCACAAACAATTTATGAATGATCAGTGAGTACACCAATAATTTGAACTTTTCTTGATTTTATACACTATTTTTATATTAAGTCCCGATGGTGAACTCTCAGAAGAAGATTTTATTTATGAATTTCAAAAACTTTTCCCAAAGTAAATCTATCAAACTGTAAGTAATGTAAGTAAATATCTTTGATTGAATCAATATTTATTCTTCAATCGGAAAAGATATAAAAGACTGAAATAAACGAGACAATGTTGATTCGAATGAAACTTAGATATTACAGGTGAATTATAATGTGATTTTGATCTGTGAGTATCATAGTCATCTTCTTATTCACATGAGAAGACATTCTATGTCGTTCGAATTTTGAATAGGCGGAAGACTAGTAGTTCACCACAGTTCTTATGTCTGAAATATTTTTCATTGCTTAGAAAAATATTAAATTTCGATCGACATCAGATCCGTTGATAGTATTCACCAGCGTGAAAACCACATCAACCATTTTGGCTTAGTTTTCGAGTATGATTAGTGAATACAAATGGCACTATAAAGAATAACATTTAGTGAGATAAATTAACCAATGGAAAATCTGCAGTATCACTTAACATGATATACTATAGTATAGTAAAATCACTTTTTTTAAGTAAAAGTCAACATTCTAAAAATACATCAAATTATCATAGCAACAAAATCTATAGAAAAGTGCTTATATAAAACTGTAAACTGCTTGAGCTTGTCGTTCTTTTAAAAACTGTGATCGATGGTGTTTTTGATGAAATAAAGCGACAGAATATACGTCATTGGAAATAGAAATAAATAAGATGACTATTTCTTTTATCTAACTTCTAATTTGATCTTATCGAAATCTTTACAGATCATTGATAATTCTGATTAGAAGTGATTCTGTCGATTCTGGATTACACAACGTGATCTTTAATTTTAGATTAAATTATTAAATATTGTCACATTTGTGAAATAATAAAGATATATTTCTCTTTCGCTATGATGAGAAATCATATACAGATGAATGAAACTTATTCGATTCATTTTCTTGAATTTTATAATTGAATCGAATTACTGACCTGTATTATTACAATTTCAGTTTGTGAAACATATTTGACACATTCAAACTTCATTGTCTATTAAGTTTTCATCTCGGCTTTTTTAAAAATTATATTATTGTTTCAAAAAAAACTTGCAAATTTACTATCCGGAACTGACCATAGTTGTGTTCAGCATATATATATCATGTTGTTCTTTCTATTACCATAGTATTTTTAAAAGAAATAATTGAAAGATTATTCATATTTTGATTAAATGTCGTTTAAAACATGTTTTTTTTCAAGTATAAAAATCATATGTTACTATTGAATACGCAGAGTTTTGAAGAATGAAATTAAAAATTTTTCCATCAGTCTCTAATAAATAATCAAAAATTCATTTCAAATGCATCAACAGTTAATGTGACTCTAGTCATACTTCATATTGTTTATTGATATATAGAGGAGATCCAACAAAGTTCTGTGATTTTGCATTTCAAACGAGTAACAAAGACAAAAGTGGCAAAATAAACTTTTCAGAGTTCATGACTGCTGTTGCTGTTATACATGCGGGTGATTTAATAAAGCGACTTCATCTAGTTTGTGATAGAATAATTATTCGAATAAATGTCAGTTTTTTCTTCGCACTTAGGTATTTTTGATTTGTGATTATGATTGTTTCGGAAAAATTGGTATCAGAAAAATTATTAAGTTTATTGAAGTTATAGCAGAACTCAATAGTGATCCTTTGGCAGTCAATACGAATTTAGCAAGATACGTTGCTGAACAAATTATGAAAATCTGTGGTAAAAATCAAGATGAAACGGTAACAGAAAAAGAATTTATCAACTAGTTAGTTTTCAAAATATATACATATATCTTTCGAATCAAATAATACTTCTTCTTTTTATTTAGTTGCAAAGAAAATCCTAAGATCACTAAGATGTTTTTACCAGACCATGATGTACCAAGTAAATTATTTGCTAAACTGAAAAGATATAATCTAGTATTACAAGTAGTAAATGACTTAATTACATCTATCTGTTTGTCGTTTATCTCATTATTAGATAGTGTCTCATGCACTACGTCTATATTTCTCTTTTTCTTACATATCTATTTTACAAGTCCATCTAGTTTATGTAAATTATAGTTTTGTTTGAATTATTCAATCGTATATTTATTTAAATATAGATATAATTAGAAAAGGCGTCTCTAGTTCTTGTAACACAAAGAAATAAATTTAAAATAACACTATGGCGCATTTTCTTGATCCTTTTTTATCTTTGAAGATATTAATCCTTCTACCCAACTTTGGATTTATACTCATTACATTAGTTTTTATATACTGTACTTGTGAAAGGAAGATAAAATTACCGTGAGGTTTAGTAAAGTATGCAGGCGATTAAAAGTTAAATGTTAACACTAGTCTCATGAGTGTATTTATCTAAATGAAAATTCTTATCAATGTTTCAGATAATTTATTGTGGATAAGAATGAAAATAGAGACAGTTGATGATTCTCACACATTAGACTGACATTCAAAAAGTAGAATGTTATAAAGTTTATCCATTAGCTCTTTTAATATTTATTGTTTGTAAATTTTTTTATAACAGTTTTGAAAATAAAAATTATGAAAAATGTAATTAAGTCGTAAACCAATCCGCTCGATAAGACACTGTCAGCAATTATATTAAGCAAAACTAAAATAAATATATTATCTTGTCGGTGAGATATAAATATTTTTTATCTAGATTTCAATAAAACAATGAATATGAAAAGAATAAAAATCACTAGAGAACAAGAAATATCCATTACTAC
Source organism: Macrotrachela quadricornifera (assembly GCA_022393335.1). Classification (NCBI taxonomy): domain Eukaryota; kingdom Metazoa; phylum Rotifera; class Eurotatoria; order Philodinida; family Philodinidae; genus Macrotrachela; species Macrotrachela quadricornifera. The sequence continues at coordinate 143,555 of JAJEKB010020889.1, read as the reverse complement.
TACATCTCGATAAATTTTCTATCACTATTTTAATACATGATATTGAACAATGTTCTATATGTCTTTAAAGAATTTTAGATTCTTTACAACAACATAGAATTCTCTCTATTCTTCTCTACCACACCAAATGAAGTGAAAAATAATGTCATAAAAGTTTTTCTTTTCTCACAATTGAAAGAAAATGAAAGATTCTTTTTGATGATGATCATGGTTTCCCTTTCTTATAGTACCACTTCGTGCCAGTTTGATAGATATTTCTGCGAATGCCACATGGAACAAAAATGGTCAAACAGTAGGAGGACAAAATCCAACACACTCTGACCCTCGTGGTTTATATGTGGATGATGAACAAACAATTTATGTTGCTGATTTTGGAAATAACCGTATTGTAGCATGGAAATCAGATGAAATAAATGGACAAATAGTGGCAGGTGGACATGGAGAAGGAAATGGTACTCATCAATTGAATGGACCAACAGATGTGATCGTGGATAAAGATAGAGATAATCTTATTATTTGTGATTGCGGAAATAAGAGAGTAGTTAGATGGCCTCGTCAAAATGGAACAAGTGGAGAAATAATTATTTTGAATATATCTTGTATTGGTTTGACAATGGATGACAATAGATTTCTCTATGTCACTGTTAATAACAAACATGAGGTGAGAAGATATCGAATGGGTGAATATCAAGGAATAGTATTAGCAGGTGGAAATGGCCAAGGAAATCGTCTTGATCAACTCTGTGGCCCCACTTACATATTTGTCGATCAAGAACATTCGGTATTTGTGTATGATCAACTTAATCAACGTGTGATGAAATGGATAGAAGGTGCAAAAGAAGGTATTATTGTTGCTGGTGGACAAGGAGAAGGAAATAGTTTGAAACGATAGAATTATCCTACTGTAGTTGTAATTGATCAATTGGGTACTGTTTATGTAGCTGATAGTCATAATCATCGAATTGTACATTGGCCTAAAGGAGCACAAAAAGGAAATGTTATTGTTGGTGGAAATGGTACAGGAGCACAAATAAATCAACTCAATTGGCCTATGAGCTTGTCATTTGATTGACAAGGTAATCTTTACGTTGTTAATAATAACAACAATCGAGTACAACGATTTAACATTGAAATTCCATGAAATTAATGGGATGACCTGATAAATAAACTTTATTTATTTTCAGCTATTGATTAAGTTTTTTGATTGGTGTGTAATTTCAATTGAAATGAAATAAATAAACGAAAATAAATAAATTTATATATTTATATTCACGCGCGCGCGTGACCGGAGAGACCCTGTTTCTGAGAAGTGCAAAGGCCGACAACACAAAGATAATGTACGTACGTACCTAGAAGTCTTTCTGGTATCTGGGTCCCACGGGCGAGGATCACTCTTGGTGGAATTAATGCAGAGTACATGGAATAATTCAACGTTAAAAGAAAATTAGTAGAAATAATCGGACAGCACTCACTCTCTCACACTCCTGAGTAAGAAATTTTGGGTGGAAATAGATATACTACTTTTTCTGTTCCAGTGTAACACTAGAAATAAATGTATCGTGCGTAGAATGTTTCATATATATATTTCTTTCGTTCTGTCTGCTGATTGTTCATTCACCTTCTTGTTTCAAACGTACAGCTTTATATAAACAACGTGATTGAATGTACAGAACTTGTATATTTTCGTCCTAACTATTTTTTTACAATTATTTCTCGATTATTTGTTTGTTAAAAATACACCGTTCTCAACCAGTGATCGAGAGAAGACTACTATTAAATGGTCTGATGGAGATCGAATCACTTCAAAGATGGACAAATCCTACAATCTGACCTCCTTGAATTTTTAACATGACAACAATCAAATCGGAAAATATATGAATCACATGCTTCTGAGAAAAAAATTCAAAATTTACCATATGGTAAGGCACGATCAACTGCACTGATGACCCAAGATACAAGCTAGGAAATGATTTTATTCTTGAAAGGAGTATATAATGAATTTTATACCAAATAAAAGCTCGTCAAAAATGGAATTTAATGGTATTAAATAGTAAACGTTTCTGAACGTTATAATGTCGAACGTAAAAGATTTTAAGAAATATTATACATCAAAAAATGTAAAAAATCTCACATTTTTTAAATGAAAAAAAAAACATTAGATTTTTCCATTATTTCTCCTCCATTAAATGTTTCAAGATATATTCAACACATGCAACATGGAAAACTAAATTGGATAAGTGTATTTCGAAGCATGTGATATAGCAGAAATAATAGATAAAGTTAATTTTATGGAAAAATCTAATGTTTTTCTTTCATGCAAAAAATGTGAGATTTTTAACATTTTTTTATACTCTTCCTAGAATAAAATCATTTTCTATCCTGTATCTTGGGTCATCAGTGCGATTGATCACGCCCCTATAATATTTAGTCATTTTCACATTATTTCTTCTCATTGATGTGTCAATTATACTTATCCACTCATTATTATCTAATCCAATTATTCTTTATGATATCTGGTTTCTTCTAAATTAATTAACCAAAAAAAAGAACATCTTTCTCTGATTAATAGTCATAAGCTTATTTACTAAATAGAAACGGGACAAAAAAATTCGCGTATATGTCGTGGAACCGTTATCCTATCGAGTAAACTCGAGTTGAACTTTTGGAAATGTATAAAAGGAAAACACATTTTTGAATAAAGAGCAGATCAATAGACGAAATACATATCCGTTGTTACATGGCGACCCTGGCAGAATTCATGTAACAACAAACGTGTATCGGTCACAACTCCTTTATTTCATGAATATTCACCGTATATATACATCGGTCACGAGAGAGATAGATCCACAAGAAAGTAACAATAGATATAGGATAAGAAGAGTAGAAGAAAGGAAGGTCAGATGAAGGTTAGAAGGAGGTCAATAAGAGGTGATATATAGATATCGGCACAACTGGTAGAACCATTATTAATGAAGATCGAAGTATTTAATTCAAAACTAACTTTATGCTAGCTGTAGATAACTTCAAGAGCTATCGATTGATTATAAAATAACTTGTTTTTGTGAACGCTCCAGTTGACATATTAAAAATATAAATCTGAGAATTTCTGTGGGTGTGGGCGTATGTCTCAAATGATAAATACTTAATAAAATTTGTAAGTTAGTTATTAGGTGAGAGGTACCCATGGTAATGTATCGTCCACAGGCGTGGATATTCGGGGGGAAACAACATGAAGATGGCAAAAGTAAACGTAGCGATATACTCAAGTTTCTTAGCTAAATATTCGTTAGGTGACATGTTTCAAAAAAATTATGTTTGTACCGCATGTTTGGTCATTATGTGAGTCAAGATTCATATTGAACTCTCATCCTTACTTTCATCTTTGAGGTCCAGATTCACATTGATTAGTGTGAAACTATTACAGAATCAACTGATAGACCTCCCAGCATCCTATCGGGCGCAGTCTTTCTACTGTAAACACAGGTTACTGGTCAACTATTAGATTGTAGTACTACTTTCACACGACGCCTCTTAGATTTTGCATATCTTATGTTGATTTAAACGATTTCGAAAAGTATGCAATTTACGCTATATTCAGTTTTCTATTTGAGACAAATTAATTTTTCTGTGCAAAAATCATTCGACGGATATTTGGCTAAAATTCTTGTGTAATTTGTTAACTTTACTTATGTCGAATTTATGATGTTCCCCCTCGAATGTCCACACCTGTGGACATTGTATAGCATCAAGAATAAACAATTTTAAGTTTTTAACTATATGGCATAGATATACTAATGCATAATAGTGTTCATATCAATAATGAACTTGTTTGTAAGTCTTTCGCAAAGCTCTTCAGGAGTAAAGGGCTAATATTAAAAAATCGAATTTTCAGTCAATGAATGCCAGCTATACCTGATGAAACGTTTTGTTCTATTCTATAACGTCATTGCTTTCTATTACATGTTTCCTCAACAGATACTTACTTTACGTCATAAGTTTAATACAATCAATGTATCATCATCACATTCTACATTTCAACAACATTGTTTTTGGGAAAATCAAGTGTTTTTTTATATAGAAAATATAAATTTTTTAACATTTTTTAATGTATAGAATTTTTCAAAATTTTTTTAGTTTGACATTACAAAGTTTATAAAACCCTTACTATTTAGTACCAATGAATCCCATTTTTGAGACACTTTCATTTGGTATAAAATTCATTATATACACGTTCCTGAAATAATATTATTTCCTATCCTAAATCTTGAGGTACCAACACAACTGGTCATGTCCATGTATAAAGAAAAGACAGATTCTATTGATCTGAAAAGTGTCTGTTCAATCATTGCATCGAAGAACGAACAGAGACAGTAATTTTTTGATACCTTCAGATTTGTTTTGTTTTCACAATGACCGCTGTAGTTTTTACTGGGGTCTAATAAAAAGAAGACTTATATTTTGCTTCATCTTTTAATAAAAGTCCATCGTAGAAAAAAATATTATGAGTCTCACTTAGATTAATGACGCTCCGCTGCCACTGAACCATTCTATAGCAATTAGTAAATATCATCCACTAAATCGACCTGTCAATTAGAGTAAATTAGTCAATAAAATCAAACAATGAAATAATAATGCGTTCTTCCATTAAATCAGATTTTGATAAAATAATTTTTTGAGCGATTTTTAAAATAATTTTTAATAAATTTTTTCATAAAATATAATTTAAACTAAAAGAAATTTTTTTTTAAGTCTAAAAATGATTGGATAAAAGCATATTTAGTTTTTAAATGTTTGTTTATTTTTAAATGATTCAATATTTGTTTCTGTGAAACGTCAGTGATACATTTTTTTAAATATTAGTTATTTTATCTGCTTTAACATTCTCGTCTTTCTCGATTTAGATTAAAATATTTATATAAAATATATATTTGTTTTTTTATGGGAGTAGCTGCACGTGAACAATTTAGTTGTATGGCTCATTTTGTTCCATCATTTCTTCCACAAAGTCATAATTTAACAAATAAATTATTTTTAATAATGAATGATCCAAAAGGTGCAAAGGATGCTCATATGAGTGTGCTTGTTGATATAGCTGGTACATCAACTGATATTCACATCGAAGGTGTATTGTGTCATGTCGTAGCTGATACTAAAGATGGTCAAATTCCTCATTCAACAAATCCAAAATGTGATTATTGGGAGGGTTTAAAATCAAATTTATTCTTAATATACATAGGAAATCTTATGAATAGTAAATATTTAAATGATATTCATGCATTACCATCATATATTAGTCCTCCATGGGTGAGTAAACCATCTTTTAGTTTTCTGAACACAATAGTTTTTTTTTTATTTTTTTAGGTTCAAAATGATATTCATCGACGTTTAGTTGATCCTCGAGTTGGTCTTTTTTTATAAACAATCTGGATTTCATCTTTTAGTAAAATTTATTATTTTTATCTCTTTCTAATGTTATCTTTTTAATTTTTAGACCAATTGTTTATACCAAGATATTGTTGAAACACATCCAGGTCGACGAATACGGAGTCCGTATACTTTTGTAAACGACCGTATACGACACGGAGATATACGATCGTAATACTGAGACAGGTAATACGGCAAAAAACGGTGGTATACGGGTGTATTTCTCTGCGCCCGATCGGTTACGACCGGGTGGTTTCGATCTGGGCATGGACTAAAATAGAGTGCTAATGTAAATTGTCAACAATTTGCCAAGCGTTTCATTGAAGATGCAATAGATTTACAGTGGCCGAACAACGTTTTAGTTGCTGATGATTGATATTAGTGTCTTATTTATATCATCAAAAAACAAAAGAAAAAGAAAAAAAGAAAACAGACAAGAGTAGTTGTTGTATTTTCTTATGATCTGAACTAAAGTGCTGGTAATAAAAATTTCGAATAAAAATCCCTTTTTTTGTGTTTGTTTACATTATTTGATAGAGTCTGAGTTGCTGATCACGAGAAATAGCATTTTACCTTACGCAAATATCCTTTTAGGGTCGACAAATATGAAGAACTTAAAGAATGTCGTTTTCGTCAAAAAACACATCCTTGAAGTTTTTCGTATTTGTCGACCCTAAAAAGATATTTGCGTGAGGTAAAATGGTGTCTTTTGTGCTTAGCGACTCAAATTCTATTAAATAATGTAAAAAAAGAGGCAAAAAAAAATTTATTTTAAGTTTGAATTGTCTATACCTTATACACATGTATGTTTCATACAGACGGCAAAATATAGATATATTAAATGTTCATTTAATGAAATTGATAGAATTTGTCTTTATGTATATGAATCGACAAACAAATATTCTGTATATTGATTTATATAAGATTTAATAAAAGTGTTAGATAATGATTATTAATGTATTTCATGATATTTAATCAATAAATATATACAATTTAAGATTAATCAATAGTTAGTATGTCAATATTTAATCTTGTTTCTCTTGAAGTTGTTTATACCTGTATGCCTAAAAAACAAATAACAATTTATTGATTATTTGTTGTTGTTTGAAAATTTTACTATGAAAACTTAACGTTGAAAATTCTAAAGAGATTCTAGTCACTATTTAAAAAAATTCTTAAGTTCTTTTGTTTATCTCCTATGTAAATAGTGGGATTTTTCCCATTGATATATTTGTTTATTATCAACAATATGATGAAACACAGTCTTCCATATGACGTTACTTGTTCTTAACATTGATAAAATATCTTTTCTATTGATGATTCTTTCTCCATTTATGTAAATATAAATTTCTATTCAAGACATCTGTTGACAGAATACGAAAAATCTAATAGTAGTTGGTCCAATAATTGTTACTTATTCTACTGCTTGGTCAATTTATCGTTTGTATTTTGTGAGTGATATTCCAAGAGATAAAATTACTCATATAAATTATGCATTTGCTAATAATGATTCTAATGGATGTGTTGCTATTAGTGGTATATGGGCAGATACAGTAAATGCATTTGATGATGATATAGAGGATCAACTATTACGTGAAAATTTTAATTAACTGATTAAATTAAAAAATCGTTATCCAAATTTACAATCTTGAGGGTGTGAGATGAGTGGAGTGTGGGTGAAATCTCACCCAGATAGTATTGTCTTAACCAATACTACCAAACGTTCCGCGGTGCTTTTCTGAGTCCAGCGGTGGCTTTACAGAGTGCTGTTACCATCAATAAGAGTAGTATGATGGTGTTTGGGTGAAATTTCGTCCAAGTTATATGGCAATGAAATTTGCATGAATTTTTCAGAAATATCGCGAATTTGTTATGATTCTAAGATTAATCATTTTGTATCGATGGTTGTTTGGTTTAAATGTGAAAATCGAATGCTTCTAATAGGTTATAAGAGAAAAAAATGTATACAAGCGTTTCCTTGATTCACAACTATAGTGTATCCATTAGTTTTCTATGACTCACAGAAACAACGTATTTGTTGTTTTTCTTGATTCACAATGATGACGTATCTATATATTTAAAGAAGAACGTTTGTCTGTTCGTTATGCATTCACGAGGGAGGTATCCGAAGTGTCCACTCGATTTAGAGCTCATCTTTTGGCCGTAATTAGACCTCAATAAGACTAGTCGAAGCCCCTAAGGATTCGAGCCCATGGGCCTGTTGTCAAAAATTGTCGTCATCTCATTATTCACATAGAAACATAGAGTGTAAGACTGATTTTTATTTTTCTATGGCTCATCTCATTTAAATAATGAAAGTTCTTTCCTGTGGTGGTGCTGATGAGTTACTATATCCAGCAAAGTTTTCCAAGTGATAAGGATCTATTAGTGCATAGAAACGAAGTTTCATTTCTGCGAACTTTCGAGCATGCATCATTTCGTTTTTTAATTAAACAAAGCTATGTTCAATTAAAGATTGACATGCGACGAAAGATAGTGGATCCAGCAGTGCTAATGGAAATGGTATTCTATAAAAAAATGATTGAAGCATAGAATTTTGTTACACTAGCTGCAACGAATGAAAGGAGATTGATCACAGTTCGTGACTTGACAAGAGTCTGTATTTATATCGAAGCACACTTCATCAACAGTTTTGAAGACTCCTGGATGGCTATCGACGTAGCCGCTAGCATGCCATGCGTAGTGGATAAGGCCTCGGAAAATTTCAGCAGACATTTGACTGTGCATGAGTGAAACTAGTCGAATGATGTTGTCTCTTGTGCTCATGGAAATAGGAAGATGATCGAGGATAACGCGATCGTACGCATGTCTTATTATAGATTTCATTTGCCTGTCATAGAAAACGTCGAGTGGTTGAATTCGATCAGTAGTCTTCTTCAGAATACCAAGACGTTTGCACCTTGGCACTTTCTTGTATATCTCTTCGTCGCTTTGCCCAGGCCAAGCATCGGAGAGGAGAAGACACTTTTTTGGGGCATTCGGCGCTAAAACCTTGTCTCTCCAGTAATAGACGAGAGATGTGATAAGTTTACCGGATTTACTGCATGTGATGACAACATTTTTTCACGAACATCTAATAGAGCATCAGTTAGAGAAGTAATAATAGCAATAATCAAACTCACTCTCGCTTATTCGCCCATTAGGCTCTTTAAGACATAAATAAATCGGCCCTGCTACTTCACCGGCTAAATTGATCATTGGTTGCACGGTGTACGAATAAGTAATTGCGTTTTGGGATTTTACAGTGACTACTGTCAATTTTTCACCCTGATAGCTCAATGTGCGTGTCGAATGCAATTCCTTTTCCAAACCCACTTGACCAGTATTCATAATCGCTTGAGGACTGTAGTGTTGCATTTCGCCTTTGGCTTGTTCAACGAACTCAACAGATGACTGCTCAATTTGATCGGTATCATCGACAGCATGCTTTGTAACAAATTTAATAGTTTTTCTAGAGACAATGTTGTGACGATGTTTAAAGGCAGTGATCCGATGTTTGGATGCTGAAAATTCATGCAGTGACTGTGCTTGGGCTCTTTGAAGAGCCCAACGCTTGAGATCAAGGTTGTGCACAGGGAGACAGCTTTCACGAGCTGCTTCAAACTTGTCATATACAAATGTCTCAATATCGTCTAATTTTTGCTTCTTAGTGCCATGATTTTCTATATATTTTCGAAAGCGCGCTAGGTAACGTATGTGAGAGACCCGTTTGAATCGATGCTGAAGACTTTTCCACGGGTGTTTACGTTTTCCAGTCGTTTCATCGATTTCATCATAGAAGCCAATGACACTTGTCATGTATTCAAGAGAGAACTTCTGGAAAAGAGTATTATCTTCGAATTCCTTCTCACCTTCCGTACCATAAAAAGTAGGATCATTTTCTTCATCTGCTTCGGCTTCATAGTTTTCGTCCTCGTGCGCGTCGTCAAAGGAAGTGTCGTAGTCGAGTGTATTTTCATTTTCCATCTCGCACGACGAACTCATCCGAACGTTGTCCAGCATTTCATACAACTGATCGACTAGTTGTTGTTCACAAATGTTACCAGAAGGACGATAAGAATCTTTCTTTGCAACGCGATCGGCTAACATGGTCGTCACACACTCAATGTTGATCATTTTACTTTTGAAAAAGTATACGAGCGAATGCACAGAGACCAATACACTCATATCATCCCTTACATTCTTTTGTATTGTGATAACACGAAAGAAAAGAAAGAATGCAAGCCTACGTGACAATGCGTGGCATCATTATACAAAGAAAATTTTCATTGTGCAAATGAGACGAGCTATAGAAAAATAAAAAATCAGTCTTACACTCCATGTTTCTATGTGAATAATGAGATGACGACAATTTTTGACAACAGGCCCATGGGCCCGAATCCTTAGGGGCTTCGACTAGTCTTATTGAGGTCTAATTATGGCCAAAGGATGAGCTCTAAATCGAGTGGACACTTCGGGTACCTACCTCGTAAGTACCATTAGTAACTTTTTGACGGTTATCTCAGAAGTAGTAAGTACAACTCTTTGAGACATATCAAAGAGCGTGTCTCGTAACTATTTAAGAGAGGGTCCACGAGCGAATCGAACATTTTTACTATAAGCCATGCTCTCAAAAATGTTGACCTATATTTTTTATTATTGAAAACGATAGGCCATGGCTTGAAACTAAAAACTACCAAGTTTCAGCTCAATCTGTCAGTTCCTTCAGGAGTTATGAAGATTACATTTATCACACGTTAATCCACTTTTGACGGATATCATATTTTCACTATCTGCAAAGTATCAGCAACTTTTTTCGAAAAATAGCTGATTTTCATGCGCTTGTGTTAAGGATAAAAGTGAGCACACCGAAGCTACAATTGTGTTCAATGGAGCATCTTTATCCAAAAGTTTGATTAGAAGGATAGAGACAGTGAGTAGGAACCCGTGATACAAAACCGAGGACGAAGAGCCATTTCACTCTATAATTTACAGGAGACATGAACTAAACCTTAGAACAAGTCAAACGATGGCTGTGATTGTAAAGTATAGTCACTTGGAGCAAGACGTTGGGTTAAACTGGGCGACTCATGTTTGACATGGCAGAACCACTGTAACAACACCTTCGTCCAGGTTTTCCAACCAATAAAAGCCACGGAGTTCGAACATGTGGCTACAAAATATAGGAGTTTGACTAAATCATAGAAGAGCGTTTGATAAAAATGCTATTAAAATAACAGGGTAATAAATAAATTGTTAGTTGTTCTAAGGAATTTAATCTTGCGGATTCTAACTCCATCCAGACAAAAAAGTATGAATTTATATAGTTAATATTATATTTACCCAGAAATATTCGTGCCATTGATGCTCTCGTCAGCACAATCGTCTATTGTGAAACAAACAATAAATAATTCAAACATATTTCAATAATAACGCACGAATGATCAATGAAAGTGAGATAATCGAGAGAATTTTAAGAATATTACGTCATGGAAAGACAACTCGGGCTAACTTTTGACTCTCACAAGCAAAAAGAATCATCTATCTACATTCAAAAGTGGGCACTATCTTTCATACTTCTATGCTTTAAAAATTCTAATTGAACTCGTTGCATGAAAGAAAAACAGTACTTTACATGTTCATATTGATGATGAATATGATACATAATACTCTCTCAAAAACAGTACTCCACACATGTTTTGGACACCGAACTAATGCAGGACTAAGCAAACGTTTCGCCCGCTTTTCTAAGTACTAAAAACAGCCGACGCGTACAAAGTTTACAGCCTCCAACAATATCAACACACTATATAAGTTTTCCTTCACCCATCCAAAGCCTCATGTGATAATACTCGAACAACATTAAAACCATAGTGAGACTTTGAGTACACACAAAGAACTCAGACGATTCTAGATATTGGAGAAGACCAAGCTTCCTCCATTTTAACCTGAATTCTTGATTATAGAAACGTTTTGCTCATCGGAAATTTCTCTTGGGAAACAAATTTCACTTCAGAGCACTTGCAATGATCCTCTCGTCCAAAAGTGCAACAAGAGAAATATCATGGGAACATGGCGTGCTAATTCACATTTCGCATACGGTACATGGACTCGACTACTAGAACAAATTGTAGTATTCCAGGAAACGATACCCAGCGTCAATATTATATACAAAAGTTCTACTAAAAACTGCACTTTTACGTAGAGTTTCGTGGATAAAAGTAAATAACAATCATAAAAATGTTGTGTGAGAGCAAAGTATAACTTTTTGACTTATTCCATCAGTAAAAATGAATAGCAGGCTACCGCACATTGCAACTCTAAGAAAAGTCTACAAATCGATGTTCTAATCTAGCAAAAAGTACACATTTATATGCGACATATGACGTCCAGATTCATAACAATGAGCCATCATGAGTAGACTCACTTATTCAGGAAAGTATGGTTTCTGCGAAACGTTAAGCTTGGTCAGTCTGTGCTATTTGATAATGCTGATCATAAATATGATATCAGATTTCATGTTTCAAAAAAGTTGGAGAAACGATAGGTCATCTAAAACTATGAAATACTCGAAAAAATGACACTTGACCACTTTACTCGGTAATCTTGTGCCTTCAAAAATGTCACGTGTTCGTGCTTTAATTTAGATCATTTTATAGTAACTTTGTAGCGTTTGCTTCACTCTATCTAAATCCATAATTTGTTTTTTGTTCCCATGTACTATTAGTCCACAAGACTGTCGAAAATGGAAAATTCCACCTTGAAATGATGGAAAAAAATCGTAAATTGTTATAACTCTGTGAAACTCATGCCTCCAAATTAAATGCTTTTGAAATATCAAATAGATAGTTTTGTAGAGCGTATCTTACTCTACAATTTGATGTATAAACCATATTTGTTGAGTAGACTATTTTTCGAAAAAAGTTGCTGATACTTTGTAGATAGTGAAAATATGATATTCGTCAAGAGTCGATTAACGTGTGATAAATTTAATCTTCATAACTCCTGAAGGAACTGACAGATTGAGCTGAAACTTGGTCGTTTTTAGTTTCAAGCCATGACCTATCGTTTTCAATAATAAAAAATATAGATCAAAATTTTCGAGAGTATGGCGATGGTCTCATGGGCCTTCTCTTAAAGAACTATATTCATCAGGGATAGAATTTATAATAAGTTGAATAGTGAGCTTTGGAGAAGAAATGCTGAAAATAGTACGAGAAATCTAGTAGGTTTTTAAGAATAGGATACGTTGTAATTTCCACCGGTTTACGGCTTCGTTCCCGCCGTTTCCGTTTTAATCCGGCGTGGAAACGGCGGGAATTCTCCGGAATGCCTAGTTTTTTGTGCTGAACACAAATCTGAACTAGGTTTTTGTGATTTCTAAAGAAACTGTATAACTTTATGGGGTCAGGTCACTGATCATTAAGGAAGGTTAGTCACAATATAGTTTATGCTATGTCGACCCACGAATGTTTTTATTTTAACAATTTAATGTCAAAAGATGTATCTTCCCGAGATCTGTGCATGGTACAAAACCAAATCTAGGACTTTTTGTAGCAGAAGAGAAAAATCCAAAATATGGTCCAGATGACAAAACATGGTTCTTTCGATATGGACAGCTTGCGACCTATAGCATTTTTATTACGCTATATGCCACTTATTCAAATCGAATGTATGTGTAGCCCGAACTGTTTTCTATAAAATGAGATGTTGCTGTGCTCAAATGATCAGGCCATTCGTGAGATAATTTGAAAATACTGAATAAATCCTCAGAATAGCAATTTTTGGCGGTCAAAAGAGACCCTTAAAACATGTTTTGGCTCGCATTTTTCACAGATAAAGCCAAATGACTTGATATTTTGGATTTAATTATGGTTTTATTGGATCTTTCAGTTGAAATAATAAAATAAAAAGAAAAAAAAACTTGTTGGCAGCTTCAGCTTAGAGTAGGAGTCCTCTCTTGCGGACCCTCTCTTAAAACCCAATGATAGATCAAACTGTTCTCTTTTTGAAACATTAAGGTTTTCCAATTATCAATCTGCATGAAATATAACTTTTTCCCATGCTGTATTTGAACTGAGTCCTGTGGTCGCGCCACATCGATATCCACCTGAACCTTGTGTATGCCAACATAGACGATGGGCAGGATTTACTGCGGCTGTATCACAGGTGCTTCGTGTTACCGAATCGCCACCTTTTGCAAAACCCCATGAATATGAATTTGAATAATACCATCCAACTCCGTTTGCTTGATATGTACATGATGTTGTTGTTCCACAATTGTATAAAACATCAGCACGATTTCCCATTGCTGCTACTGTCAAGATTGTATTACCTACAGGATGACAACCTAGCAATAATTTTTCTTTATTACATGTAGTTAATATTGATGTCACTGTAGCTGCAGACATTGCAGTAGCATATGTTGCTGTATAACAAACGGTCCATTCACTGGATAACGGCAGTGGGTCCAAGTTCAGCTGAACTCCATATAAAGAAAGAGCGACTGTATAAAAATAAAGTTTATGATTTTCGATTTTTCTATGAAATATTCTAACTAACCTGTAACTGTAGTACTTCTAGAACTAGTTGTAATTGAGGAGGTGGTTGTCGATGTCGTAGTTGTTGACGAAATGCTTGTTGTGGATGTACTACTAGTTGTAGTTGAGGAGGTGGTCGTCGATGTCGTACTTGTTGATGAAATACTTGTTGTGGATGTGCTACTAGTTGTAGTTGAGGAGGTGGTCGTTGATGTTGCACTTGTTGACGAAATGCTTGTTGTGGATGTGCTACTAATTGTAGTCGAGGAGGTGGTCGTTGATGTCGTACTTGTTGTGGATGTACTGCTAGTTGCTGTTAAAGCTTTGAAGGTAACAACGTTATACACAAGCTAAGACATCACTCTACTTACAAGTCATTGTAGTGACTGACGCTGCTGTTATATCTAAACAAACAGGAAAAGTCATGATACGCCCCTCTAAAAATTTTTTCTTACTAATGTTTGTCAATGTAGTTGGTACTAAATTATACTAAGAATAATGAAAAAACAAACTTCAATGAAGATAAAAAATCATACTTGTAGTATTAGCGAATTTCTGATTCATTGCCACTAGTGTAGCAATTGATGTCGCAAGACCGGCAAGAAGCAATCCCAAAAGAAGACCCGTTGCCAAACAACAATAGGACGCACAGCAAGGATGAAGGCGGCTTAACAATCTTCGATAGCGTTGCCAGTTGCCCTTTATTTGCTCATTTTCATTTGGAACTGAGTATCGCAGTTCTCGGTTGCTTTTATTAAATTCAGGTATTGAAAACATTTTGTGTGATGTTTTTCTCATTGTATGAGAGTCGACATGGGTTTCGGGTGTCACTGTTGACGACACTATAACAGTGACCTTGTTGGCATCATTTTGCGGTGCCACTTTCTACAATAAAAAGATAATGGGCATATATATGATTAAATTTCTATAATCAAACTTGTAATGTATAGGCACGCTGTAAAGATTGTGTGATACATTTTGTATTCTACAAAGAGAAATATACGATATCAATCGAAATAGATAACATACTACTTGGACTGGTTTTATTTTGGATAGAATTGTTGATTGTGTCCCAAGATGTGACGAGAGTTTCTGTAAATTTGTATCAGGATGTATGGGTTTGTGTATTTGTATATTGTTAAACGTTGTAGAATGCGTATTATCGTTCACAGGAACACTGTTCCGAATAGAATCATTATCCATTTGCTCTTGATGCTGGCGTATGCCGCTTGACTTTGGTTCGCGTTTAGGCATATGTGTCGCTGATACGATCGTTGTTGCGTTGAGCACTTTTTTCTTTGATAATGAAAATAGTGAAGGATCAGCTATCTGTAAAGATACTGAAGCAACTTCTCCACTTGCGAAGTGTTTTCCATATGTTGCTCGTTGGAAGTGCAATGCGTTAACGCAGTCTGCTATTTGTTTCACCTATTATAGCAATGAAAGTGAAAATTGTTCAATAATTTTTTTTCTATGAGTTACGACCAATCAACAGTTTTTTCCTTCTCACATATCATTTAAAAGCAAAATCGTTTTTTCTATTTAGTTTATTGTGCCATTACTAAGGTTCACAAATTATAAGAAAGAAAGGAGAAAGAGTGGAAGGAACAAAGAGAAAAGAAGAATACACTTTTCAGTTCTTCTTAGATATATATAATGGATAATAAAGAGGAGACAATGTATATGAAGACAATAGGTCAATAGTGACATTATTTTATTTATGTGTCATCTTATTTATCATTAAGAGTTAAATTATTAATTATTAGCCTTAATCTATGCAATCATTTCTGTTTAATGTCTTCGAAGGAATAATTTAATTCGAGTATACATAATAGGAAAACAAGAGAGAAAAAGGTTTAAAAGAATATTTGTGTTTTCTTTTTATTCGGGTTTGTTTTATACCTTTTATTTCAAGTAAGTCGATCCCATTTATAGGCAAATACGTTTAACTATTAGAAGAATACACGACTAGATGTAATTGATATCTGTTTTACTATTTTCATTTGTAATCCTGTGGTTATCATGGCAAGGGGTATTAATAGATAAAATAATTCAGGTATTAGGAGTTTGTTTTGTAAAATTTGAACTACGGTCTGCGACAAAAATTTAAGTGAAATTAGAAACGACTTGTTGACGAAATCCAAATAGTGATTCGAATAGGCAATGAAGAGCTCTATCTAATGTATTATCTACCAGGATTTCATCGATGGATTATGTGAATAAGATTTCTAAAAAGGTGAAAAGCGTATTTTATCACATCCCTGAAGACTTTGTCGAAATTATTTTCTGATAATGCCATATTAAAGAGCGCAAGATTCTGAACAAGATGAGAAGTCGTCGCGTTTTTTTAAGATCCTCTCTTGAAAAACTACAGGCATCACAGAATAAGGAATAAAGTGAATTTTATTAAAAAATATCTAAAAACCGGTTAAAAAAGTGCATTTTTTCATGTTATCCATCGATGACATCCTGATATATAATGTATTAGATAGAACTCTCCATTGCCTACTCGAATCACTATTTGAATTTCTTCAACAAATCGTTTTGAATAAAATAATTCACAAAACTAATTTCCCTTAAACATTTGTCATAGGCTGTATTTTTTGTAAACTGTCTCAAAGCATTTCAGTCAGCTGATATATATCACGTCTTTCTTGTCAGTCTTATTGGAAATTTACTGTTTTTTCTAAGTCTCATAGAACGATACTATATCTTATCAGACGACGTTGCTATTTTAAAGATCTATCATGATTGATAAAAGGAACGGTATCAACTGTCTTTTTCAGATGTACCATCAGATAAGCCCAATATGAATATATGTAATTGTGAAAGCTTTTTTCTTGACTGATAATTATTGTCATTATGTCGTCCCATCCTTTTAGTACACAGGTGATGCATAAGCCTGAACACAAAATGTGCTCGATATTTTGTTGCTAGTTATGTGTAAAATACAACCAAGAACACAAGAGCTGACTAGAATGAGATAGGACGTGGTCAAGGTAGAATCCTACGGATAGAGATGGGTTCTAGAGGGATTATAAGAAGGAGAATAAAACTTTGATGCAGCGTCGTTAACATTCACAGAGCATGTACGAAGCCAACGACAAACTTCTTTATTTATCTCAGATTTGATTACAGCCACCTTACATATTGAGAATGGTTTCGACGAATGGTACGTTGATGCTTCTTGATCCGTGTTATATGCGTTCTAGAATGCTGCATTTTTTTAAGACCTTCACTGACCATAGCGCTATAATATCGACTGAGACAAACGCAAACAATATATTTTTTCTGTCAATATAAACATACACTTGTATATGTAGACAATCAAATAAATTCGATCGATATATAAAATAAAAAAAACTACAACTCGCTCTTCATGAGGTTTCGCAATCATCGCAACACAAACATCGCATAAATTTTCTCTCATGTTTTTTTTTCTTTTATTGAATTGTGTCTTTAATTGTGATTTTCAGTCCGGTCAAGAGAATCATATTGTTGCGACCTTCACTCTTTTTAAATGGCCTATTTTCGTAAAGTGCATCAGTGAAGTTATTATCTGATTCACCTGGGAACGTATTCGAACCTTCATATTCTTGTTCCAAATCCAGCTGAACAAGCTCTATTTAATAGTATAATTATATGTCTGATACATCAAGTTTTGTGACAAAAATATCCGAAATATTATTTTTTTTATTCCAAGATTCACGCTGATATAGTAAATGGAGCCTCGATTTGCATTGGAACTTGATTCATGACTTTTAGTCTTGTACCAAATGGAACTCGACGTGCTCTAATCGTAGTGTAATCAGAATTCTGATAGCTCAAATCGTGTGGTCAAAAATCCAAAAATATCGGTTCCTTACCCTAGTATCGATTGGCTGCATTAGATATGCACTGAACCCGAACGTTCGGGTTCGGTACTGAGTTCAGTCATTTTTGAGTTACTTTATAAAAGAGATAATGGTAAGTCAAAAGAAATGGTTTCATGATTATTTAAGAAAGGCCTACAAATAATAGAAACAGTAACCTAAAAACTAAAGACTCATGGATCTTCTAGAATAGTTTTTACAATGTTCAAAAATATCCGAACCCGAACCTGAACCCTCAAGTAGACCGTTCGGTCCCAAACTCCGAACCTGAGTTCGGGTTCGACGCATGCCTAGTCCCAATGCTCCTATTCTTCCGAAAAGTATATGTCGCAGTTGGTTAGAGAATTTAGTTGAGATCGGAACTGATAGAAATATGAAAACAATATCTATATCTATGTTTTTATTTTATAGAGAAAAAAACAAAGTTGGTGAATGTATAAGTAATTAGCTTAAATAAAATAGATATGTTATATTTTTTTATGAAAGACAAATTAAAGATATGAATGATTTAGAATTTATTATTGACTTAAAGAGATGTTTATATTGAATATAAGGAAAAAATAATATGTTGGTTATTTATATTTTTTTGCTTATATAGTTATTTTCTTGATCAACGGGACATATGGGACATTTGTATTAGAGAAAAAGTAGAATATATTTTTTTTTATATAAATTTTTTTCTATTACGGAACATTGAGACATTGATTTAATGAAATCTTTTTCTTTCTTTTTCTATTTCTTTTTTTAAAAACTAACTTGGTGCAGTTTTTTAATTTAAGGTGTAGGTTAGACTGCTTCCGAATATTTTAATGTATAGAAATATAGGTTTGTATGCATAGAATAGATGTTTGCGACGCATAAATTATATGAATAAATTATAAATTACCCCTCACCAAATTTTTAGAAAATATAGGTTATGTAAAATATTTTTTTATTGACTCTCGAGCAGCGAGCTGATGAAAATGGCGACATAGATTGAAAAGAGAAATACAGCAATTGAGTTTGACGAACATCTTTTTTTAATGCTCCTTGAGATCATAATGAATTTTCAATAAATTAGACGGAATGATTTCTAGCAGGGTTGAAAAAAGGCAGCGAATAAAATTGTTTACTGAAATAAATATTTCCATAAGAATTGATAAGTTAAATATGAAATAACTTAATTAAAAAAGTTATCATAACAATATCACTGAATCTTCGTTTCATAGGAACGAACCTCTACTAAGAAAATATAAAATAGAGAAATAATGGTAACACATAGATTTCATACATAAAATATTTTAAAATGCAAGCTTTTATGAATTGTTCATTTATTAACATCAATCAAATACAATCTTTATAAATATCATTTATGTATAACCTTACAAATACAACGAAAATGAAGATATTCTTTCGTAAAAAGAAAACAGAATGAATAACATAATGCTCTTACAAAAATCCATTTATAATATTCTAGTAATATTCAATTCGAA
Source organism: Macrotrachela quadricornifera (assembly GCA_022393335.1). Taxonomy (NCBI): domain Eukaryota; kingdom Metazoa; phylum Rotifera; class Eurotatoria; order Philodinida; family Philodinidae; genus Macrotrachela; species Macrotrachela quadricornifera. The sequence continues at coordinate 124,247 of JAJEKB010020889.1, read as the reverse complement.
TCACATAGATTTATTGATGAAGAAAAAGATTTTATTTTTATTTTCTGTCTTTTTTTTCGCGCATTCCAAACTCAGCTAAATTCCCAAGTCAACTGTGATATATGTCTGGGCTCGGACAACTGCACTAATGTCCCATTTTGATTCAGTCCTATTGTAAGAATAAAACATACTATTGTCCGGGTCATATGAGAGAGGGTTCCAGACAATCCTGGATTGGCCTGAACAACATCATGCTTTATCCTTAGAATACAGATGTATAGCTAGCGGCTTATTGTGTGAGCTGAAAGCTTTTCTCCACTATTCAACGGATAAAGCATGGTGTTGTTTAGGTCAATCCAGGATTATATGGAATTCTCTTTCATATGATCCGAACTACAAATAGATTGGCTAATGTTTAATTATTACTTTCATTGCCCACTTCTCCTTCATGTACAACCGTTCTTGATGAAGAGATGGATGGCTGTTGAGACGCATTATTTATGAAAAGCTGCACGATTCTATTCGTAGCACTCATTTTTGTTAAACAACGTCCAGAAAAGGCTCTCTCTTCCAAATGCAGATAGAAATAAATTTTTGCACACAAATACTTTTATTCTTCTTTCTTTTTTTCACATAATACCATTCTTTCATAAGTCATGGATTATATCAAATTGTTTCTAGTGCTCTAATAAAACACTAAACGCATGAGTGTATCAATTGTAGTTCGAGTGGAAAATCAAAAAAAAATCATCGGCAAAAATTGTATTTTTCGACGAAAACTTGAGACATTCATAACTTCTTCAAAAATCACTAAGGGCACGTGCCAATTCGGAATATTTCACTACTCACTGGGATCTACAAGACATGCGTGATCCGAGTTCTAAAGCTTTTTATCATCTTAAGAGATTCCGTCGTTAGTTTGCTAAAATGATCGACATCCTAAAAACGGCATGGAAGACATGATCACAGTAATGTGTGAAATTTAAATAAAGATAGCTATTAGTCGTCAGAATCTCTGTTTCTGTTGAGACAAATTGGGCATCTCAAAATTTTTGTGAACAAATTCTATTGGCAATAAAACCGATGTTTTCTATATTGTTCTTCAAAGTAGCTGCGTCTGGCAAAATAAATTTAATAGGAAACTTTCTATTTATAGTCATTCAGAAGCATTAACTGTGAGACAATTTGTATTATGAAATCTGGAAGATTTTTCAGATGAAACCTATAAGATCATGTGACATTTAATGAAATGTCCTGGATTCAAACACTATTGCAAAGGCATAGTAATCCTAGACAAAGTTCAGCGAATTTGTTTGGCCTTTTTTATTTCTGGTCTAATACAGGCAACGTGCGCTAACACTCTCTTTGTACAAGACAGAGAGCATACAGAAAGTACTGCAGTATAGGGCAATTTTGAATTGCTAAAACTATTTTTTATCAGCGACAACTTTGTATGGAGAAAAGACGATACGAGACAGAACTCTTATAATTAAATCACGAAAACCATTTTAACTCACAAGGGAACTTCCTCAGGTGTTCAAACCTGCTAGGTTGCATTATTTGGCATTAGGTAGACCTCAAGAGGATTCGTGCGCTCGCACCTTTATTCCCGAGAGATCGAATTATCAAGATGTATATGAGAAGAGACTGAAGTAAAAAATGATCGTTTGTGAAGAATAATAGAGTATTCAGGTAGAAATTCTTTAAAGTTTCGCGTACTGCTCATGTAACCTGTTCAGGGTTAAGAGTTAGATCTGTTCTTATCAATACCACTTCTACTCGTTGTTCATCAGTCCATATAATACTCAGAATTCTCCATTTCATATCTGATACCGTTATACATCAGAAAAAAAATGGTTGGTGGAAGGGAATGATAACACAGTATCGATTATCTTATTTTTCGTTTTCTTTGTTAGTATATCATCATGTCTTGTTGATAAATATAGCATGGGCGCATTCTTTAATATGAAATGAGGAGTTCTGGATGTTTTATGGCCAAATGAACAGCCAATAGAAGTGGTATTGATAAGATATGATGTAACTCTTAATCCAGAACAACTTGCATGAGCAGTGTGCGCAACTTTAAAGAATTTCTACCTGAATACTCTACTGCTTTCCAAAAACGATCATTTTCATTTCGATCCCTTTTTGTATACACCCTCAAAATTCGATATCTCGGGGATAAAGACGCCAGCGCACGGATCCTCTTCAGGATTTTCATACCTCATTGAGGTCTGCCTAATACCAAATGATGGGATCTAGTGGGCTTGAACACCTGGAAAAGTTCCTTCGTAAGCCACAGAATTCCAAGTTTGTGGATAAGTTTTCATAATATCTTATAGTACTTTTCATCATGATAGCCTCCGAATAGCGAGTTAAAGGGTGCATACTTTGTCATGAAAATCTTTCTCAATTATATGTAGTTTCACGCAACTTCACTCGAGCAACATATTTTTACGAGTGAATTTCTGTTACGAATGAACTATTATGCGAAATGAAACGGCCAAGTGATTATATGCTGTTACAATGATCTTCGAAATTTCACAATTTTTGTAAAAAGATTTATACAGGATTTCAACTCGTTCTCCGCTCTTATAAATTCTAGTCCTAACTTTTTTATAACCAGAATGGTCCAATACTAATGAAGTATTTTAATTGAATGATTATTATAGGCAAAATAGCTATTGAGATTACATCCTATTTTCAGTGTTAATCATAGCCAATAGAAAAATAATGCAATAAAGATTCGATATCACGAAAAATATTGCATGATAAAATATCATTTTCTTATTTATTGTATACAGAGAGATATTTTCGAAACGAAGCCAAAAATCGAAACCTCGATCCAAAACGAAAGCAATAAAAAAATAGTTGATTAACTTGATAATTTCTATTTTATATGATATGAACTCATTTTTTCCTGTGTACTAATTTAGTCCGTTTCTGTTGTTTGCTAGGGTAATTCTCTAGATTATATAAAGGCCGTCATAAACCATCGTTATTATCTATAAACAATACTATAAAATACAATCATAATATGACATGTTTGGAAGCTATAATTATCGATCTAAAAGTTCTTTCAAAAATTTAAAATAACTTATCTATTTATTGAATCAGAAATTCAAGATAATTGGAAACTTTTTCGCGTCATTTAATAGAAAATTTGATGTTGTCAAACAGACTGGATCTGCAATTTTACTTCATTTTAAAATTTCATAAAATTTAAGAAAGCTCTATAATATTAATGCAATTTTTATGTTTGGCATTATTGTTATTATGATGACAATGTATACTCTTTCATATGTATAAACATATGCTCCATGTAGTATGGACAATAACTAAAACTATAAACTTATAACAAAACAAATATCGGCATTAAAAGTAATGATCAAGCTACTCGATAGGCTGTTGTTTTGTTTGTCATAGACAATAAGGTTTGTTTTCAAGATAAAAGTATTCTACACATTATTGTTTGATTCTTTGTTAATGACTGAATAGTTAGTTACAAGCAATGAATGTTACTGCAGGTAACATCCAGATTGTTGAATTTATCACCAACATGAGTGCTGCCATGTAGATTAAAAATGATTTTAATCAGAGATTTTAGAAATGCATTAACTATTTCATGTTCACTCCACCCTCAAGAGATCAGAGGAAATTGTGTAATTGAGTTATTGAAGTCTTTTTGGGGTAGGTGTTTGACAAATTTTAGAAATTCTCATAAGCGTGACATTAGCTTGTTTCTTGACTCTTGAATGTATGACGAATTATGAAAATCAATATAGTGTATCGATATATTTGAAAATGTTTTATATTCAAGACAAAAGCAAAAAGCTCCTGTTCTTGGGATAGCATAGAGTAAAAATGTCATTAAGTTGTCGTACAATAGCGCGAATTACAGGTGAGAATGGGAGAAAGATAATAAACATAATAACCATTGCAATTAGTGACACCAATCACAGAACCGGACCATGGAGCATAACAGAGATATCCATTATTATTCAAACAGAGTGTTCCATACATTGTTGTTCCAGCTGTGGACGGCATACTTCCATTGTATGAGCCACCATAGTATGTAGCACATGTATCTCTGCTAACATAAATTGTTGCTAGCTTTGTACCAGCACCTCCCATGAACCGATACCATCCTACAGTTAGTGTATTATCACATAATGCACCCCGCACCATAGGCTATATTTATCGTACTGTCATTATTTATAGTATAGGATCTGCATTGAGTAGGAAGTGTAATCGAATCGGTAGCTATAAATAAAAGTCAAAACATACTTCTTCTTATCGACTTTCCTTCACATTTTTCGTAACTCACTCGTTGTAGCAATTGTTGTGATAGTTGTTGAATCGCTCGCTTCTTAAGAATAGTATATATATATATATTAACCATTACAATACAGTAAAAAAAAAGTAATAAAGAGATATTTCTGGTCACTTTTCCCTATTTCATATCCTTCTTAGGGTTACTGGATGAATTAGTTTTGTCCATAGATAATCCTAATAATTCCCTATAATAATTTCTGCTTGAAGTTAATGTTTTCATTTCTTTCCGTAGCTAATTCTACTATCGATTCCATATCGGTTTTGTTGTTTCCTTCTTACAAAATGTAGGTTTTATTGACACTTTTTGCTTGAAATTTTCCAGTTTCTGAGATCAAGTTTCTCAATTTGTTTTAAAATGAAGATAAAACAAAAGCAAAATTGTCTATTGAAGTAGATTTTTATATATTTTTGGCAAACAAATGACACAACATTTATATTTCATATTTAGAATATGTTTTAAAATGCTTTTTAAACATTTTGATTGATTGAAAATCTAAATCTGTACAATTATCACCAATTTATAATATATTTATGGAATTAATTCAGTTATTCATTTCATATTATGTATTAAATTTATTCCGTTTTGTTTTTCCTAACAATGGAGATGTTCGAACTGTAAGTTGAATTTACCAGATATTTTTGCATCAATAGAAAGCTCTCACCGCCAAACTAACATGGTTAAAATATTAGCGGCGGTTGGCGTACCCTTGTGGAGATATTCGATTTTTAAAATATTCATGGCTAGGACATATGGATACTTTAAGATTATTTCTATCAACTTTTTTATACAATTAACCGAGTACTTTACTTGTAGACTATTAGAATCTTTGTGAAGCTTATTAATAGAATTAAGATTACCCCTAATTTCGATGTCTTTTGGGACCTAGGTAGTATTAATATAGATTGAAATCAGCTAATACCTATCGAAATCTGTAACTTATCAATAGCTTAAATCTTTATTTCAATTGAAAACAATTGACTATATAATATACTATTTCAACGAGTCTACTACAAGTGCAAATGTATATCTTCAATCAGATGATAGTAACAAAGAGTTTCTTTGCACCAAGCGCACATCAACAATGTTCGTTCATTGCAATCGTTAATTGAACAGTATAGATCATAAAATTTGAAGCAAACATCTTTTGGTTTTTCAATCTGTCCATTTGTGTCAGTCGTTATTCGAACTTGTATAAATCCACTTTTAATTAGATTGTTAAATTGTGGAGCTGGTAATTGATTGTGAATAACAGAATGAATGTTGATGAAATATTGACGATCACTTAAATTTATCACTGTACGATTGATATGAGTATAATGTTCGATTTTTTCATGAATAAATCGGCATGATCGAAATAAAGAAAGATCTTGTGGTTGAATATAACCGGTTAATCCTTCGGAAAAAATCAATAGTTGGCTATCTTGATTAGGAGATGCTGCTCTAAATTTCGTTAGATCAGTTTGAGTTTTCCAAGAATCAAGGAAGAGAAGAAATCTTCTACCCACCAATGGACGCAGAACTTCATTTAAAAAAGCATAATGTTTTTCATCGCTACTTTTTCCGGATTTTGAAGCTCTTACTACAACATTTGATGGTACAATTAGACTTTTTCCCACCCTTTTACCGAATTGATTTTCTTTTTCTTGAAGGATAAGTAAGAACTTGTCCAATAAATGACCGTTAGCTGATGTAACAGGTTGGACTGTATAAGAATGTGTTGTATTGTATTTCTTTTTAACAACCACTTCTGTTGTTCTTTCTCCAGTGCAAGAAAGAGTCCTGGGAGAAATATACTCTTGTTGAAACGAACAATGATCGCTGTTGAAAATTTGATGCGACGAATACTTTGATATTAAATACCTTTTGCTTTCGATCCAATTTTGAGCATCTAAAACATATTTATGAATTATATTAAGACAAGTGTTTAAAGACTAGATTAAAGTTTAATTACCATTTAAACTGCAGAATTGTTTTTTTGATTTAGTTCGAGTAATAATTTTATTAACTCTTCTTGACGATATTCTATTATGTCTTTTAAAACTATTAATACATGATTTGCTTGCCTTGAATTCGTCCCAATTCAACTCTCTTGCTTTTTGAATTGCATATAATTCAAGATCAGCGTCATGAACGGCATCCTTTTCAATAGCTCTTTTCAAATAAAATTGTTCAAACATAAATTCTTTAATTTTTTCGGATTTGTCTGATCGTGTGCCATTGTTTTCAATATACTCTCTGAATCTTGTAATATAATTCATGAATCTGATCTTTTTAAATCTATTGGAAATAGTTGCGAATCTGGCATTCGGATGTTGGTCAACCCATTTGATTATATTTTCCATTTCTTCTAATGTAAACCGATTTTGTAAATTAAAATGACCCTGTTCATCATAATCATCAATTTCATCATCGTTTTCTTCTTCACTCGTTATTTCATCATATTCATCTTCAAATTCCAAAGTATCATAGGTATACAGCTGACTGAAGTAACTGTCCTTAAATAACTTCAGAACTTCGAATAATTGTTCTGCAGCAAAAATTTCATCAGTAGTTGTTGCATGATTTTCAAATCCATATTCAGCTTGAGCCAAATGAAGAAGATGCTTAGCAATGTTCAATACTTTCATGTTTTAATTGAATTAAATAGACGTTCCCGATGGGTAGATAAAGCAGAGAATGAAAGAGAATAATTCTTCGATAGTATATTTGATTGTGATTTCATAACACCAATCATAAAGAATTGATCAATCAGACCACTAAGTGACGCATCAATGTACTTTCGGTTTTGAATATTATACGCGCACATAAGTTTGGAAACACATTATGTATCTCTTCTTATTTAGATAGTATGTAGGCCCCAAAAAACATCGAAATTAGGGGTAATCTTAATTCTATTAATAAGCTTCACAAAGATTCTAATAGTCTACAAGTAAAGTACTCGGTTAATTGTATAAAAAAGTTGATAGAAATAATCTTAAAGTATCCATATGTCCTAGCCATGAATATTTTAAAAATCGAATATCTCCACAAGGGTACGCCAACCGCCGCTAATATTTTAACCATGTTAGTTTGGCGGTGAGAGCTTTCTATTGATGCAAAAATATCTGGTAAATTCAACTTACAGTTCGAACACCTCCATTGTAAGATAAATATTGCAAAAAATCTTCATTTTACAGTAAAATAGCTAATATACGTTTCAACAAATAGACGCCGAATGAATAAGAAGGTGTTACATTAACTCTATCCCCTTGACGACGAAACTACTGTAGAAAGAAATGAGTAGCATAATACAGATGGTGGTGTCGTATTACACCAGATGTGAACATTCTTCATCTGCGTTCACGTGTGCCTCATAACAGTATAATGAAAATCATGCGCATACCGATTACGAGTTAATTCGGAGCTGGACGTATATATACGTCTTCCGTCGCTAAGAGGCTATTTTCCTATTTCGGATCATATTGGCAGATGTACAAGTCTTTAGTTTTGCTACAAAACGAAAAACTCATCTCTCGCATTAGTTGATCGTATAAAAGCTAATGTTTTACATTTTTCACCAATATTTTATAACCGCATGCGTATGGTATTTTTGTCTGTCTGTTACAACACGCGAATCAAAGGATTTCATATTCAGTGATCATCCCCGAAAAGCATCTGATCCAACAAATTTATAGAAAAACAAGCAAAAAATATTATGCTTATCCCACCAGCTCAGAAACGGAAGATCTCTATTTATCATTAAAATGATCCTAATCGGAGAGCAAGCAGTCTAAAACAGAAAACATAAAGAGTCGAGGACGTCGTGTTATGTGTTTCAGGCTCTTTCTCCTTCATCTATCGAAACTTACTTAATTGTACATAAAGAGTTGTAATAACAGCAAGCGGAATACCACAAAGAATCATGCCAAAGATGACCAGAAATAATTGTTTGATGACGCGATTTCGAGTTTCAGATCTTTATCAGAAAATATTAAATTTAACAAACGTCAAAATAAAATATCATTTTACCCTTCTTTCACTTTTACATTTTCTGTATGGGTATTTTGTTTTGTGTCCAATGACCATGCAGGTAATTGAGACAGCTTATAATTGTATTGTGGCTGAATATAAGGCATTGTAGTAGTCACTGGATCTTTCGGCATGAAAGCTGTTGTTGAAACTTGTCTTGGATGTGTTATCAGAAGCTGCTGAATTTTTGGTTTGGATTCTAGAGTAGCTTCGCCAGTGCCACTACCAAAAGCAGTTTGCCATGCCATGTATTAAATAAATCTCCTCGAAATAAGTTCACTATTCTGGATTCCTTCATAGAACATTAACTGTGCTATTTATTCATGTGAAATAATGAGTTACGATTAGATATTACTTTTAATTGGCTTCCGTTGTTTGTTATAAACAATGAATGAGAGAAATGTTATTAGTGCCATGTTTAACTATTTATTATTGTAAACACAATAATTGCATGTTAATGTTATAGTTTCTGGCAATTTTTTTTTACTCGTCTCAATGTCTTACTCTTATTCTGATTGCTGATGTTGCATTACTAGTATGTCAAAGTACATCATCGTCTTGCTATACAAAAATCTCTTCATGCGACAAAATAAATGAGTTTTTTTCTTCGAAACCCTTCATATTCTTTTTACGCCCAACGGGAATTGCAAACATTACGACCGAAAATGTCTGTTATCGAAAAACAAATGAAAAATCTAGGTAAGCTATGAATAAATTCAAAATAATAGATCAATTAATCTTGTTCGAAGGAAATGTCAGTTGAATCAATATGTAAAAATACTTATAAGATTCTAAAAATGATTATATACGAAAGCGGAATAAATGGTAGCAAGCAATTAAATCAATTTATTGTCTATAAGATTTTCTTGAAAATATAAAAGATGTAAAATTTTTGTATTTCAGTTAAAGGTAACACTTTTAAACTGTTTTCGTATTTAAAAAAAAATTGATAAAACCAAATTAGATAGTAAAGATTTTCGAAGAAATTCAGTGAAAGATATGTTTGGGACACACGATATTTGTTTGCTCATTAAAAAAATTCAAAAAAGATTCATAAGACGACTGATGAACTGGTTTTTGAAAAGAAAAAAAAAGCGAAATATTAGAAAAATATGATTTTTGACAAATAAATGCAAAATAATATTATGCAACGAAATATTCGACTTATCTTATTCGAAATGTAATAAATAAAAACAGAAAATATAGAATGATATCGGATTCTTGATAATTTTGACAATATCATTATTTTTTGCTCAATATAAAATGTTTACATACGTATTAACATAATCATTGACGCTTACTATCGATATTATATAAAATTCTTCTTTATTTTACTCTAGAACTTTTCTTATCTTCAAAACATTATTATGCACACAATATATCTAATTTATGTGATGTTTTCTTTAACTCATCTAAAATTCGTCGATTAAATCAAACAGATTTAATATTTCGTTGCAAATCACTTAACCCTTTACTCCCGAATGTCCGCGGGCGTGGACATTGATAGAACCATTATTAATAAAGGTCAAAGTATTTAATTCAAAACTAACTTTATGCTAGCTGTAGATAACTTCAAGAGCTATCGATTGATTATAAAATAACTTGTTTTTGTGAACCCTCCAGTTGACATATTAAAAATATAAATCTGAGAATTGCTGTGGGTGTGGGTATATGTCTCAAATGATAAATACTTAATAAAATTTGTAAGTTAGTTATTAGGTAAGAGGTACCCATGGTAGTATATTGTCCTCAGGCGTGGATATTTGGGGAGAAACGACATGAAAATGGCAAAAGTAAACGTAGCGATATACTTAAGTTTCTTAGCTAAATATTCTTTGAGTGACATGTTTCAAAAAAATAATGTTTATACCGCATGTTTGGTCATTACGTGAGTCAAGATTCATATTGAACTCTCATCCTTACTTTCATCTTTGAGATCCCGATGAACATTGACAGTTTACTGGCTAATCATTAGACTGCAGTACTACTTTTACAAGAGGTTTCTTAGATTTTGCATATCCTATGCTGAATGAAAGGCTTTCGAAAAGTATGCAATTCATACAATATTGAGTTTTCTATTTGACACACGTTTATCTTTCTTCGCAAAAATCATTGAACGAATATTTGGCTAAAATTCTTGTATAATTCGTTAACTTTACTTATGTCAAATTCATGAAGTTCTCCCGAATTTCCACACCTGTGAACATTGTATAGCATCAAGAACATACAATTTCAAATTTTTAACTATATGGCATAGATATACTGATACATAATAGTGTTCATATCAATGATGAACTTGTTCGTAAGTCTATCGCCAACCTCTTCTTAATCAGTATTTTTACATTAAACAAGAGAAAAAAAATTGACACGATTTTAACAGCTTTTAAAAACCGACAGAGACGAACTTTGTATATCCGTCAATGTAAGAAAGAAGTGATCTTCATCAATAATTGGATATATTCAATTCTTTTTATCCGAAAATAATGACAATTTTTACTGATCATAACAAAATTTCTTCCATTTACAGAACACGTATCCGACTCTCTTTTTAATCATAACATTTTTTGCATTAGTCTTACAAAACTTTTGTAGTTATTTTATATTTATTATAAAATAATATCTTTGAATACTTTCTCTCCTACATATAAAATAACAAAATAATTGTCTATTTACTTTATCAAATATTCGTCTACTGAAACAATTTATTGCATTTTAAACGTTCAATTAATCTTTTTATTATTTTAACTTTCTCAATGATGGATATAGACACTCGCCACACTTCGAATATAATCAAATCATTGATCAAACAGTACAACAGCTAGATAATGCTCTGTAATGAAACAAAGTAGCATGTCTACTATCTTATTTTTCTGTCATTCATATAGCATTTCCCACAAACACTTACTATACTGAACTTAGAGGCTAATGATATCGGTGATCAAGAAAAGCGGTGTATCAAGAGAAAAAAAAGGAAAATGAAACCAGGATTAATAAATGTGAAAACCTCGGATCTAAATCCGAATGTTATATGTACTTCAAAAAGTAAAAAGAATTAACGACAAATTGATTTTGATCTTATTTCGTGAACGAATTGACCATTTGAACTCTGAGACATCTCAATTGGACAGAAAACAGCTTAATCGACAAATTCATTCAATTCAAGTGACGAAATTATGAGATAAAAGAAGTGCTAGAATCCAAAAACTGCTTAAATCCGAAGAAATATTACACTCCGAGACAGTGGTATTTTGGATTTTTCTCACCTGCTGCACAACATCTTAGACTTATTTTTCTATAAGACATAGATCTCATCAAGACACATCTTGACTCATTTCGTGGTCAGCTTAGAAAACTGGGTAAGAGGAGTTATTTCAGAATGGATTTGGGCTTGTATCTAGCGAGATTATGGTTATAGGTGACCTCATAGATCTCTGATAAATATATGATACACAAAGGCATCAGTATTTACATAATAATCCGTCAATATTACTAGCTATTGAGTTCAGATTTTTTCCATTTGATAACTCTTTTTAGTAGCAACAAAACCATGCATCTAGAACATTCCAAAATCGCTAGTCACCCGAGACATATTTAGGCACAATGGCCTCAGCATACAGATTTTGTGCATATTGAAATCCTGTTTAGGTAAATTTCACTTAAAAAACTATGATTTGATTCAAAACTAACGTCATATTTGGAATCAGCGTTAAAAACTGAGTCGATTTCTATATGTTATGAATAATTCTAAGAAAAAAATTTCTTTTTTTCAAATCTCTATACTCACCCTCAGGGATAGTCTGGTCAATAATGACAATTTTTTCGATAACTTAGTTATTTCTTGACGGATCCTTCTCATCTTCCTCTCTCGACCGAGATATTGGTGAGACAATTTTGTATACAAAATTTCATGGTGAATTTTGGCGCACTGATTCTGAATATCATGTTTATTTTCCACCAAAAGCAATTTCGAATAACCAAAATTTCAAAATATTAACTATTTTTATGATATTTTCTTTAGAACTTCACACTTTCGTAAAATGTTAATTTTTTTGTTGAAACTAAAAATGTTTGTCAAATGATTCCATGATCTTGTATCCTTATATCAATCCCAATAAAAAAATAATTAAAAGGAAAGAAATCGAACGAATGAGGGGAGGTTTAGCACATGGAAAAAGTGCCACTTCCTTTTATTTGGGATTTATTTGTCAGTTATGTTTTGTTGTTAATTGAAAATAAATTGCTAAAAGAGTAAATGAAAAAGACGAAGAATTGTTTTATTCGATGAAACTTTATCTTTATCTTTTTCATCAATTTATTGTATTACTCGTTGAACGAATTGTTAGATTAGAAATAAAATAAAATAGTCTAATCAAAGAATTAATTTGATTGAAAAGTTTAAATCTGACGTAGATGAATTCTACAACGATCTATCTCATTGAAATATATTCATAAATAAAGCAAACAAAACAACAAAAATTCAATATAGGACATTCCTTTAGATTGGCAAGAGTGAAAAAATGATCGATTGATATGTATCTTTTCTAATTCATTGAATTGAATTCATGGAAAATTACTGCGAAAATAGGACAAAATATAGAGTAAAATATGATATTAGTACTTCTAGCTCAAATTCTTCTAAATTTTTTCTTTATTACTAAATTTTGTTATCTTCTATCTCTTTCTTTTTTGTGTTCTGTGTTTATTACATTTTTTTTACTTGTTTTTATTATTATATTATAAGTATCTGTAGACGTAATAAATAAAAATATACTAACAGAAAAGTAAAAAAGAAATTTGACGACGTTTCTTACAAAATTAAAAGATAAACAATCTTCAGTATCTATAATATTTATATAGAGTTATGAAACAAATCTAGAATTTCGATTTCAAGATGAATAGAGTCGAAGAAATTAGTCGATTTCTTACTGTAATTGAAGAGGATATATTACCTAAGACTCGAATTTATCTTGAAAAAGGTAATGGTGTGTTTGGTGCAGCTATTCTTAAAAAATCTGATCTTTCACTTGTTGTTGTCGAAGCAAATAATGTAGTTGAAAATCCAATATGGCATGGTGAAGTGGATGCAATAAAAACAATGTGGGAAATTGAAGATCGATCAAAATTACCTGATCCAAAAGATTGCATCTTTCTCAGTACTCATGAACCATGTTCACTTTGTCTTTCAGCCATAACATGGGCTGGTTTTGATAATTTCTATTATTTTTTTAGTTATGAAGATAGTCGAGATATTTTTCATATGCCGTATGATATTAAAATTTTAAAAACTGTTTTCAATACCGGTGAAAATAATTGTCCATATTATAATCGTCAAAATTCATTTTGGTCAAGTTACAATATTCAAGAAATGATCAATAATCTTGATGAACATGATCAAAATAAACAATTACTCGTCGATCGAATGAATCATATTTTCAAACTCTATATTGAACTATCAGACATTTACAAGGCAAATACTAAAAAACCAGAAGTTTATAAATTTTCGAATTAATTTTATTAAAATTTGATTTAAAATATTTATATGAATATTTTTCATTAATTAAACATTTATTATTAATAAATAAAATTCAAATTTATCATTTAGTTAATGAATAAAATATTTAACTTTAAAACAATCAATTATTACAATTATTAAAAGGGACAATTTATATTTGAATCAGGGATGTCTATCGCGTTGCTACGGAGGTACTGGCAGTTTTTTTTAGAATATTAAAAAGGTGCATGAATTCGATAGATGATTAGCAAGATTTAATATTTAATACAGTTAAAACGCTGTTTTGAATTCCACTACGGCAACAGTGTGAGAATTTTATTTAACATATTATCGCGTCGCGAAAACTATTTTTTATTAGAGTTGAAAAAAATTTTTAGTAATATTTGCTTCATCGAAAATAAAGAGAAGTTTTATTTTGAATAATATTAATTGACACAATACTACTATTGATGCTAAATAAAAATGTAGAGTGATCATGCAAATACAGTCAAACAATCATCTACATCTTTTTTATTACCAATTTTCGTAAGTTATTAAATTAGACTTTGAATCTCAAATATTTTAATATTTGTCTCCTAATATTTTATAATATGATTTTCTATTGAAAAATAACAATCGATTGTGATTGCGTTATAAAATCTAATGCAATAAATTAATATGCCAATCGTTTTTACCTTACAGTTTTTGCTAAAGAAATATTGATATCATTTTTTTAGCAGTATGTTTCATTACCTCAGTGTGTATACGAGAAGATTGAAGTATTTCTTAATTGACGATTTATTGACAGTTCATTAGTATGTTTATATGTAATAATTACAATTATTTTTTTATCTCATTTCAGTATGAATGATGAATATTCATTTAGTTCAGTAAATTCAACTATGAATCTGTAAATATGTGATATAAAAAATAAAATTTATAATTATTGTCGATTATTAACATTACTCAAAGATGATAATAGTATCAAATTATTTATGGGAAATAAAATTATTGTTTCAAACTTAACTATTCATGATGTTTAGGAAAAAATTTGGTTACCGTCTAAAAATTTTCGTAACCAAATAGTGGCATATAATCAGTTATTAATCCTTCAGAAAATGAATAAGAACGTATGTATATCCTGCATCAGCCGCTATGGTTGAGTGTTTACGTTGCTTGGCACGCACTCACAAGATACCGTGTTCGAACCTCACTAACATCATTCATGGAATAACCTTGGACAAGTCAATAACGGCTAAGTGGTCTCAAATGATTCATCCCACATGAGTCATTCGCGCTGACTATAACTTTAGTCAGTATGTTGGACAGAAGAGGGTACAGATACCACCTTCTGTACAAAGAAAAAGACAAAAGAACTCGGATGCATGTGAAAAACTAGCAATAATAATCGCAACCGGCTTCAGCGGGTGACAAGTCTATGAGACGTTATTATTATTATATTTAATGCAAAATGAATATTGTAAAAGTGATTAAAAAAGTATTTAATGTTTATCTATAATGATCCTATTGAATATTCTATTAAACTTAAAATTAACTGACAGTGTTTAAGAGAGCGTCCATGAGATCACCACCCAACTTAGTTGCCGAAAATCTTTGGCTTTGAAAACTGAATATGCAGTTTGAAAGGCCATAAAAAGTTAGTCCAATATGCAAATTTTTAGCTCTCTCGAACAAGCTTTTGTTGGTTTTTGACACCTCGAAATTTTCGTTCCTACATCTGTCGCATAAAAACATGCAAAGTTTTTCAATTGTTTTTCTTTAAATATTTTTATCAGAAAAACTTAATCGAGGGTATTCCTTCATATACCCGTCGATAGAGCGAAATCAGCTCTACAAAACTAGACTATTTTCCTATCTTATCATATCGATCAAACTACTTTGAACCACTTTGATCTAGGCAAAATGACGAATTTTGTAGTGTTCTCAGCATCACTTTTAACTGGTTTTTGCTATCATTTCAGCACTTTTTTGATGTGTTGTAGAGCATGAAAAGACGTATCTTTTCATATAAAAATGTTGCTTGTAAAGTGTTGGACAAGTGTTCAAAATCTCATGAGAAAGTTGCCCACTCTGAGATTTTTCAGTATATGTCTATGGGAACTTTTACGTATCGTCTCGATGGAAAACCGATCAATTAGCCAGTAGCGTAGAACTCGTTAATTGGTTTCGAATATTAAAATTTTACTCGAGTTTTAAACTTTTAATAGTGATATTTTCGACTATTCAACTATTAAAATTTCGTTCATCTCCAAGAAAGGTTATGCTCTTACAGTCACATGGTTCCGTGAAATTTGATTCTTCTCTCTCAGAAAACTTATGCGCATATCATTATTAGGCTGTGCCAGGGTACCCAGCATGTCATAGGGTTGTCCTCTTAGCCCTTTTGCGTTCAATGAGGTTTCGCATCCTTTACGAACTCTTAAACTTTCACCCTGACTCAACGCTGTAAAGTTTGACACACCCTCTCTCAAAGCCTGCCATCCTCAGCCTCAGTCTCACTCCTAGCTCGAGAAATTAGTTCACCTTAAAATTGTTGTCTCTCACCCTCACCTGATGCTGCGTGGTTTCACCTGCTGCTTCCTCAGAACTGTCAATAGTTTAATATTTGAAAACTCGACTACTCGAGTATTAAAGTTTTAATAATCGAATAGTTGAATACTCAGGCGCTCGAGTGGAGTCTTCGAGTTCTACATGTATGATGTTTCAAGAAATAGAAGTCCTTTATTGTATAGCCAGAGATTTATTTTCTACATCTGTATCAACAATTAAAATATATTTTGCTTGGTATTTGAACTGTGTATAAGACATCGTAATGATGTAATCTTGCAGACGTATCTAGGAAAAAATATTTTGAACTGAACTTAAGTTAACCGCGATATCATCTGAATAACTGCGATTTCATGCACTATGTTAAAAAAAAGTCATGGTACGGTTACTTGTAACCACGATATTAAATATTGCGGTCAGTGATATGTTCCAATATCGCGGTATGTATAGTGATATCCATGACAACAATCACATCTGTTATTGGAGATTCATATTGTAATTAAGTCAGTATCCTGTCTGCATTTTTTACTTTATTTTCTAAATTTGCATCTAATTCCTTGATGACATGGATATAATATTTAATTTACTATGCTTTACTCAGTTTTTTCCTTGGTGTCCTTGATAATCGATAATAGTAAGAAAGAAAAAGGAAAAAGGAAAAAGGAAAAAGAAAAGAGAAAAGAGAAAAGAGAAAAGAGAAAAGAATTGACATATATCATCTAACGGGTGACCTATAAGAAATGGTTGCATTTTGCGCATTGACTTTTGGTCCCTTCCTATGTTTTATTAAAATAACAAAATACATTACAAGATGCAGCGTGAGAAGCCCTACATTTTATGCAGACTAGCTTTTTCTACAAATGCATTTTTTGTGTTCAAAATCGACAAAGTTGGAAGTAATAAAATTTCGACGCTGAGAAAACGATGTTGTTTTTTGTACAAAACGGATTCATTTTTTCTTAATTCCTCTTTTTACAAGTGTTTTATGTAAATTGTAGGTCTTTTTACGCTGCATCTTGTGATGTATTTTGTTTTTTTAATAAAGCGTATGTAAGGACTAGAAGGTAATGCACAAATTGTGACCATTTATTAGCGATCACCTGTTATATACACTTTTTCGCTGAGTCAGTCGAGTAAATTTTAATGTCTCTACCCAGAATGTCACAAGATGACTTTTTTCATTATCTTGGTCAATTTTATAATAAAGATATTTTTAGTTTAAGTTTCTTTCGATTTGTTTTCTTTTTTATTCAATACTTGCGCTTCATTACGTCACTAGTTTATGTAGCATACTTTATCGCTTTAAATATTTCCAGACTAATTTTGATTCGTGATTTTGTTAAGCTCGACAAATGAATAGATAGCTAAAGATAGTTAGATATCAATATAGTTAAATAGTTAGATAGACAGACCGATAGGCGGACGGATGGATGCTGACGGAAAGAAGTTTTTCGAAAAGTTCCGGTAAATGGATCCTTAGAAAACGTGATTTTAGTCGGTTATGCGAAGCTGTATTACTGGTCTGACCTCTGTGATAAATAAAAAGACCGGCTAAAGCCGTGGTTTTTTGCAAAATTTTTTCTATGGGTATACCGATCTACTCATATAAACACTGAAGGCAAAATACATGCATTCAAACACAAGTTTGCTGTAAATTGCATCCAGACGCGGTTAAAACCAATACTTAGTATGCGTTTGAACGGATTTCCTTTAAAAGCGGCATCTAGACGTATATATACTCCAAACTGTATTTATCAGACGTCTAGTGAGTGTGATTAGACATTTTTTCACCTAAAAAAACATACGAATGCAAAAGATATTCTGAAGACAGAATTTGAATCAAAACTCGTTTGAATGAATTTGAATCTTTTTAATAAACAGTTGAACCTATCTTTCTGACGAAAATACCTAACGCGATCGAGATTCATCTGTTACGTATGTTGAATTCATTGAAATTTCATTTAGCATGACATAGACATAAAGTTTTTATAACATATGCCAAAGCAAAGAAAAGTCGCTTATATAGAAAAAAAATAAACAAAGAAATTGATTACGTCGTAACATTTTTACTAATGCTGGATGAAATCACACATCTGATTGTTCTAAATCATCAATGACTTTTAATCAAAGGTCTCAATAATTCTCTTTAACTAGTATAATTAAAAGATGATCATCTTAATTCGTCTGCATAGATTCATTAATTTTTTCGTTTGTCCGCTATAAAAACAAACTTTCTCAGAAATTTTAAAATAATCTGATTTTTGATTAATTAAAAATCAGACTTCTTTTCATTTTTTTTCTAAAATTTGTGTAGATGATTGTATCTTTTTTTGATAGTTTATTCACAAAAATCATACTATTGCATTTGAATCTGTTAATTTCACCAGAGAAAAACATGCCGAGTCAATGTTCCTGTTGGAGCACTCTCTTACCTCTTTTCATCATATCAATCGATAATATATATTCTTCGATTTTATGTGGCATTTACTTTTTTTTATATATATTTAATACGTCTCTTCCGTTTCTTTCAAAATATTAAACGAACATATCTATTTTTGTATTTATCTCTCTTTAACATTTTATATCTAATCCGTTTCTTGCGTTTTCTTTATCAATTCAATATCGTTTTTTTAATTTGCGTTATTTTGTCTTTAATGTCATATCCTTTTAATCATTAAATCAATGATAGTAAGTTCTTTTTAATTTAAATTATGGGTATATTTCATTATGACGCTCTCGATTATAAATTAAATGCAATTAATTTTATCTATAAAATTGAACAAATATAAATATTGTATTTATCTGTTATACGTTGAATGGAACGTTACGAGAGGGTTTACGAAAGGGTTTATCGTATTTCCATATTTGGTTTAGAAAAGTATTTTATACATTGTACTTTCATAAACCTTTGAAGGTTTTATTATTATACGATTTTTTTTGCAGTGTATTTTTATCATTTTCACTGTAGAAAGAGTCAAGTGGTTAAAATCTTGTTCAGGTTATTCTCATATCAATTTTAACGAACTGCAAAACATTGTATTCAAGCAAGCGCTCGATATTCGAGCCGCTTTTGATCGCTTCCCTTTTTCTGTTCAACTGTTTTCACTACAGTGAATATGGAGAGACGAAGAATACGAAGTAGCACGGATACTAATTGTGATGTTGTGTCAGCAAACAAATCTACAACATATACAATAGTGTGCACACTAATGCATTGTTGTTATTGTATGGGAAGGATTCTAACTTGATTGAAGCACTATTTTTTTCCATTTCTAGAATGTTTTAATAAAAGGAACATATTACTTATTCATAGATAAAAGATAAAGTTACTGCGCAAAAAATCATATTTAATACATCTCATTGAAAATATTCTAAGCATATGTAAATATAACTGTCAAATAAAAAATGATAAGCCTACTACTACGTTCTTCCTCAACATTGTGACATTTACAAATATTTTGCGTCTGATTTTATAATGTTTTTGCTTAGTCTGTCGCTGTTGAGTTTCACCGAAGATTTTTTGAAATAATTAGTTAAATCTTTCTATGAGATGTAGTATTGTAAAAGTCTATAAAACCTATTTGGCGACTAACAATGAAGATTGATAGAAGATATGAATAGAAAGCAGCGGAATCATCTGAGGTAAATAGTATACAAGAAGATGATGCAATGAGATGAAGAGATTATGGAATGAATTGTGTTCACCTCGTCACAGGTATTTTATTCATTTATTATTTCTATGTAAGGCATACAAAGAGTTCCTAAACCAATCTTTTAACTATTATTCAATACATATGAAATGTGATAAAAACGAGAAATTTGTTGTGCAACATTTATAGATAACCTGTCAAAGTATCAAGGTTCGTAAACTTGGAATGAAAGCACCATTTTTTCTTCAATATACATGTAGGAAGGTAAATACAGCTATGGGATTCTAAATACAGGTACGAGAATTCGAAAAGGGATTGCAGAATATAAATAAATACGGAACTAAGGGTCGACCAAGTTCAGTTCACGAACCGCGTTCCGATGAACTGATCATAATCAAAATTAACACAAACTATCCAAAAGCCCTCAAGAACTATATTAGAGAGTCTCTACAGGTATTCTTCGTTCACTGTCTCGTCCTTTTATAGTAGTACACAACGCATGAGAGAGAGAAAAAGAGAAGATGCACTACTAAGCATTTTTTGGGCAATCATTTTTGCCACTATTGTTAGAGCACAGCAGGGTAATGTCATCAGTGCCTAAGAGTTTTCAGGTGCCTTATAAAATGCGCTCCGAACATCAGCTTGCTTTGACCATACCATGTTGGAAATATGATCTCTGAGTTGATCTAAATGACTGCTAAGGATTCTCTCGGTTACCCATGGTTGACTTAAGTATGACTTTTAGATGCCATGAGGAAATTTTCGTGATGAACAGTTCATTTGAAAAGAACTGTTCGAACAGTTCATCAATTTTGAAGTAAATCGGAACTTGTCGAACTCTAGTATTTGTAGAAGTGAATCCAAATTTGTTCGTTTTTATTTATAAAACTTGCCCAAACACGAAATGTTTATCACATACAAAATAAAACACGAAGAGAGAGTCCAAGATTAAGTAAGAGAAAATAAGAAAATGCAAAAAAAAAGCTCGTCTATATGCAAATCATACTTGGGACCGGACCGGCCGGCAAAATATCATGTTAGTAATTAAAAATTTGAATATGAGCTGAGAAAGGCTTTATAAAGAATCATTACTAAATTAATTTTGTAATGATATGTAAATGTTATTCAGTAGATTTTAATCAATAAGTGATGCTACATTTTGCGCTCCTACTGTAGGTTTACATTAAAGTGATGTACTAAGAGACTCGTATCTCGAATGAGCAATCTTATATTTATAAAACAATTTATTTTTACTAGGTTAGAAGTGATTATTGTTTTATTTTTCATGGATGAGGTATAAGTTTTTCTCGTTTACTGATTTTGACCTAAGATGTAATGTTTGCTCGAGGAATATATTATTCTTCCTTTTTTTTACTCAATTTATTTATTTCACGACCTTTAAAGAGCACATCTTTCTTCGCCAAATCATTATTGATAAAATAAAGGTAAAATTGATGTACAAATAATAAGAAACACACATACAAAATTAAACTTAGACAGAATTCAGGTTTTATTAAAGGTAAAATTACAAATTAATTTGTTTTTTCTTTAAATATAGTTATTGTGTATATGTCACTGTTAACATAAAAATTCAGCTGAGTTCGAAATCGTCGAAATATTAGAAAAAATATAAAATATTTGTATTACGATTATAAGTCCATAAACAAGTTGAAATAATTGATTTAGTTAGAAGTTTACAAAATATTTTTTATGTAACATAATAAACGAAATATTTCACAATGATTTGGTAGTAAGTGATAATTAATAATAGATTGAAAATAATTTTATATGTTTTTCCACCTTTTCCTACTTCCTGCTCTATAAATGTCATAGAGGTTCGATAATCAAAGCTAGTTTAGACAGATTAAAAACAATATCCACAATCTCTGCTCGTCTTCCAACCAACCACCTGCTCTAAAAAAATTATAAGGATTAGATTATCATACAAGGTGTACTGAGACAGACTAAAAATAAATCTATAATCTTAATCATTAAATCTTTTTTTCTTCTTTTTGGTCAGAAGAGTGTTGTCTGTGAGTATAAGAAAAATGAATATATACTTTAGAATAAATTCAATAACAGCTCTAAAAAAAAGTCCTCTATTTCTTTATTTTAATCAAGACAAAAACTTCTTTTTAAACCAGATTAGAATTCAATGGGAGAACACTGACGATCTATATATCTCCTTAAACTAGATTAGATTTTAATAGGAGAATGGTAGCAAACTCCATATCTTCCAAAATTTTACTAAATATCATTAGAATACATTTGCGATATCTATCAAAATATAAAATTAAACCATTTTGCACATATGATGTACGATATAAAAGTAATGGCACAAAGTGTTGACCCGTATTTCTGTTCGATAAAAGAGTGTTCGAAGAATAATTTATTTTTCTAGTACGTCTATAAATGAAACCAGGTAATGAAATAGAAAATTTCTTGCTCTTTCGAACGGTATATAATTCATAACTAATATACATTTCTAAATAAAATAAGGCAAGAAAGAAAAGAAATACTCGCATAAAAAACTGTGCGGTTTTTATATGAACTAGTCGAAAATATTTTAGCCGACAACAATAATTCGTGTTTTTTTGTACTCATTAAAAAGCCTTAATCAGACTGTAGTTGCTTGCACTTTTAAGAATTTATTGCAGTTTAATCCAAAAAGAAAGGATTGCGCTAATACGCTTTTTTATTTTATATTACTGAATAAAATATTAATGAATTCCTTTTTTTTCTTTATTATCATTTGCACAATCATTCAATATTAAGATTCATGCATTGAGATACATAAAACATGTGTAAATATACTTAGAGCATAACAAAAGTAGTGGTGACCATATTAACTGATAGACAAAACAGATTAAATAGCTATGCTTTGTATTTCAGTTTTCAATCATTTAATACGTTGTATTAAAAACAAAATATATCACAGAACACAGTGTGAAAAACTATAGGTCATAGTGAATAGTTTACTTTATATATGAAGTAAGAAAAATGAATGATTTTTTTCAGGACAGCAAAAATAAATTCAATAAGTGATCTCATATTATATTTGTAGAGCTTTTCACGCTGAATCTTGTACGATATTTTGTTGTTTAATACAACGTATTCAATGATTGAAAATTGAAATACAAAGCGTAGCTATTTAATCTGCCTGGTCTGTTAGCTAATATTGAACAAAAAATAGTTCTTATCGAAAATTGATTTGTATGTTATTAGATGAAGAATGATTGAATAGTATAGAAAAACAGAGCATTATTTAATCTATTGTTTTTATTATTATTTTATATTTGATACAGAAAATAAATCAAAAATATATTTATATTTGCTTTAAATTCAAATATTTATTCTTATGATAATGTTAGAACCATTATCATCAAGTAACAATGATAATAATAATTCCAATATAATTGATTTATTATATCATTTATGTAAAGAAAATGAAATCGAAAAAGTTCGAAATATTTTACCTTTTCTTGGTAATATAAATATAATAAATGAAATTCAAAGTTCAACTGGTTCAACATGTTTACATGTAGCATGTTATTATGGACATAAAGATATGGTTAAAATTTTATTAGAATATGGTGCTGTACATTCTATAAGAAATTTACGACATAATTTAACACCATATGAAGAAGCTATTTCTGATGATATAAAAAATTTATTTTTCGAACATGAAAAATTATTTTTAAATAATGATTATGATTATATTGAATGGTCAATGATAGGAGATGATCTTCTTGGAAAACGACGTGAATTTCGTCAAGCTATTGATTTATATAAAACATATGATAATCATCATTTAGTATCAAAATTATTAGCTGAAGTTATTCATTATTATTTAAATGAATATTTAATGAATCAAAATAATAATTGTAATAATATGAATGATGATAATATTTGTAAACAAATTGAAACAATTGAAGGATATTTTAAAGAAGCAATTGAAAAACAAGATTATTTAACATATTTTATTAAAGCATATACATTAACAAATTTTTTTTATAAAGCATTAAATAAAGATTTAGCTTTATATATATTAGAATATTTTGATAAAACAAAAAATTTTTCATCAAATTATCGTCTTGTTAATTGTCTTGTTCATATTGTTACACTTTTAATTTATCATCCAAATTTATCTCAATATCAATATGAAGGTATATGTTATCGTGGTATGAGAATAACACAAAATGATTTAGATCAATATCAATTAAATCAACATATATTAAATCGTGCATTTTTATCAACATCAATTGATCATCAAGTAGCAGAAATGTTTGCTGGTGAAGGTCAACAATCTCAAATGAGATATACTCCTAATGATAATCGTGCATTACAATATTCATGTTTATGTCAATATTTAATAAAACAAAATTCAACAGCTATTAATATACAAAATATATCAATGCGACCTGATGAAAAAGAAATTTTAATTATTCCATTTACTGTTTTTAAAGTAATGAATATTAAACGAAATTATCTTGATGATCCAACAGCATTAATTTCAATTGAAATTGAATTAGAAGAATGTGAAGATCCTAATAATGAAGAAAATGAATTAGAAAGTAAGAGATTTTTTAAAGGAAAATATTTTCTTTTTTAATTTTATTTATTAAAGTTTCAAGTGAAAAAACATCAAGATCATCAACAGTATCATCATCTGATGATGATATTAAGGATGTTGAAGCATATGTTAAATTTAAACGACGAAAATATCTTTTTTATGGAATCATTGGACTTTTAATATTAGCTATTCTTTCAGCTATAACATTTACAATTGTTTTTACTTTTGTTGTTAAAAAAAAATCTATGAAAAATCCAATAGCTGCATCAGAAATCAATGATACTTTTGAATACCAATATTTACCAGGTAAAAATAACACAATAAAATGAGGTAAGATATGAACTATTCGTTCCGAGTCTTGCAAAAGTTTTGCGACATTTCCAAAAAAATCAGTTTATTCTAAGAGAAGACAAGGTAACAAGATTGTTTTAGCTTTACGATAAGCCACATTATTTGTTTTTCTATTCCAGATGGAATAATCCGGATGATTGTGTTCTGACTAAATCGGGGACTACTTGTCTACCGGAATGAAAAACTTCAAATTGTTTTCGCACTATTCCTGAATTTTTTGATCCGTATGACAGATGGGACTATCCTGTTGGAAACTCCAATTTTGATGGCCTAATAATTGATTATAATAGCTTTTTCTAGTTAGCCGTGTGCCCTTTTGAAAAAAATATGGTTTCAAAATGCCATTCCACGTTAACTTTTTTTTCATCCGTCTTTCAATTTTTAAACATTGATTCTTCGATAATATTTCTTGTTTAAATCTTTATTGAGCACTTTCTTTGTATTCAAATTGATGAGACGTTTTGTGTATCCAGTTCTAGGTCCTTATGATTTCTGTTTAACATCAATCGAACCAGATTGTTGATATTGACAAATCCAACGATCAACTGTACTTCTTTGAACCTTATTTACTAATAAATTCGCAATCTCTGAAGGTTTTTCAAAATGTCGCAAAACTTTTGCAACACCCGGTATATCTACTCTTTAGAAAATACATAGAGCGGCACATATCTTGCTGTCTGACATCTGATGGATTTTCAAGTATCTCGAAATTCAAGCGCTCATTGTCAAGTTTGCCATACACCCTAGAGAAAGTACTGTGAAAGCCTCAGCAAGGTGCCCGATATAGATACTTTGAAAAATTTCAGTAACTTTACTGAAAAAAGCTCTACAGAGTATCTTAGATTTGTTGCGTTCTGTGTAGCAAATATTCACTCATCATTTTCTTTTGCACATACATGGATCTATAATTGAGAGAGAACTATTATGAAATGGTTTGCTGAAAGTTCAGCAATCTCAAGTTCGGTCATACACCGAAATTTGGTCTGATTGAATTATCAGATATAGAAATATAAAATTTAAAAAATGCCGTAAAGTTTTTAGAAGGGTATCTACCCATCTATCTTATCCATATCTAAAAGTACTACAGTATTCCAAAGTTTCTCAGACATACTGATAGCAGGAGTTTTTTTCAGGTACTCTTGATAAATGTAAAAAATAGTATTTTTTTTTCTTAAGAATGAGAATCTGAAGTTCCTATTCTAGAAATACATTTTGACTACTAAACAAATCAAGAAAAATTCAGTCTTTTTCTTTGGTAATGAACTAATATTGTAATTAACAGTTTTGTAAAAGTTGATATGTTTAAAGTAAACTATTCATTCTAAAACAAATACAAAATAGACATTCTTTTATATATGTTTCTTATAGATTGTCCCGATATATTAAATCGATCTAGTTGGGATGCTCGTTTCTATATAAATCGTGAGAATTTAAAAACATTTCCAGTCTCACATATCGTTATAAGACGATTGAATGATTCAAAACTAGTTATAAATCAACAAGATTGCATTAAACAAATAAAAGATCTACAAGTTTTTCAAATGGATGAACGTGGTTGGGCTGATATTGGTTATAATTTCATCATATGTAATGATAATACTGATCAACAAGAAATTTATAGAGGTAGAGGATGGTCATATGTTGGTGCACATTGTATTGGTTATAATTTCATGTCTTTAGGTAAGAATCTATTCTGTTTTTAACTTTCTAAAAAATCTCAATAGGAAAAAGAGTTATCTATGACTACCGAACGAGAATTATGTTGTATCTAGCCCAGCAGTGTCTCACATATTCAAGAAAATCTCTTAGAGAGATGCTGGATCTCTAGAATATGCATCTCGTGATAGAAATTTTTTTCTTCGTTTTAGTTAATAAATGCCACGAGATCTTATAACACTTTCGTCGATTCTTCTGGTTGTTTATACATAGTAGTCTTGTTATTGCTAATACAACTCTCTTGCGAGTCTTTGCGAATAAGATTCACTGCACATCGGTCATGTGAGCTGTATTACAACTTTGCGAGGAAATCATTGGTAGCAGATTCTCTGAGCCCTTATAAAAATATGAAAGCAAGGAATTTAGTTAACAGCATGGTCGAATCCCCAATCTATTCCATCAAAAGCTAGTTCGGAATCAACATTTGTCCTTGTATAGAATCTCAAAACTATTCACCCTCAACTTCGTTTCCAAAACATGAAAATAATTTCCGAAATAACTGAAAATTGTACACCATGTTTACCCTTCATGATTTTTTCAGCCTATTATGTCCATTTTCAAACGAAAATGAACATAAAATTGGGCACAATATCCAAAATACGAACCAAGGGCATATCTGTCACTGAGGGTGCCGCAAAAACGCGAACAAAGGGCAAACCTCTCAGTTAGGGTTCCGGGAAAAGACGAACGAAGGGCAATCATATCACTGAGGGTGCGGCGAAAAGATGTACCAAGCGCCTATTTCTCAGTTGGGGAAGTAGGAAAATCGGAAGCGAGGGTATCTCTCTCATTGATGGTTGGGGGATAATGCAGTAATTTTGGAAAAGGCTGTTAGAGACCGTTTGTTTTGATTAGTTGTAGTAGTGTTTAGGAGATGTAATGTTGAAAGGCGTACCAGGTGCTTCCCGATCGCGCGATGTTTTAGGATTTATTAGATTGCCTATATTGAATAGTAGTTTCAGTTAGTTGGTTGCGATTGTTGCTCTATTTGTCTTGGGATATTCGGTGGATAACTGTTTTTGCCAACGTAGGATAGTGTTTTGAAGAGTAATGAAAGGAACAGTTTTGAAAAGTGCAGGAGGTGATGGGTACGAGATCGCTTTTTGTAACGGGTGAATTAGACAAGTCGTACCTTTAAACAGTAGCTTTAAGTGAATTGCAGTTGTGCCTAGTTTTGATATTGCTGATCGTATATTTGAATTGAGCCAATTTTTGTAAAAGGAATGAGAACTAGTGAATAAAATTGTCGCTATCGCAGAGAGCAATTTCGGTTTCTTTGCATGAATATGATTTTGTTAGGTAGTAAAGTGTATTTATTGCTGAGAAATTTTGGTCGTTAGCGCTTGTTGTGGTAATGGTATAATTGTCGTATATGGAATATCTATTTCCTATATGCCGACTTTTAACTACCTTCCCTTATATACGCATAATAATGAATTTCCTGGAAATGGTCGTAACGCGTGGAAACGTTTTCGAGATAAGAGAACGATCCACAAAATGCAAATTTGATCGGAAGTATTAGATCATGAATACGTATTTATTCTTTTTTTATTGATAATGAATTGTCTAAATGGCGATTGTCAATGTTCATCAATCCAATGGGCTTACTCATCGATTTATTCATCGATGTATAAATCAGCAATTTGATTGACATCTAGCGTATATAGTATTTTTATTGTAGTTGAATTTATTTCGTCGTGATGAATATCAATGTTAAATGAATACTAGATCACTATGAAAGCCAATAGTAACTTAGCAAAATAAAACTCACTTTATCCAATTGGTACACTATTTTCAGTTGTCGACAATTGTGATAGTAAGACAATATTAACAACTAAAGTTTATGTCGAACGCAACTAGTGTTATTTGATATTGGAGTCAGATATTTTAACCCTCCATTAATTTGTTCACATGATGGAGTATTAACGTCATTCATGTCGCGATAAGAATCAGGATTCAGTTCTGTGTGACATCGTCGCTAAAAGAATAGTGCGACAAGTTTCTCTCTAGTAGTGATGCGGCATCTCTATAGGGAGATGCATCTTCGGAACCATCCATAGGCTAAAATTACAAAAAAAAATTATTACGAGATGTATATCCTAGAGATCCGGCACCTCGGCAGGAAGATGCATATCCCAAAGATCCGGTATCTCAAGTAGAGGTATAGGCTTGATCTGATAGAGGTTCGGTTAAAATGCTTATAGAGATATAATGTATCGGGAAATCTCCAAGATCCCCGATTTCTTGAATATATGACACCTCTCATATAGCCTTTTTGGTTCCTGTTATTAGACTATGGGATGGAAATGGGAGACTATGATCATCATATTTTTCATTTAAAGTTGATCAGATATAAAGATTAAGATAACAATTTGTGATCGAATTGAATCCCTTTTCGTATTTGATATTCTCAAAGATAACTCATTCTATGAGATCTTTCTAGAAACTTCATACTGATTCTTTCAGAAGGCTACAGACTGCTTATGAGTCTTTAACTACCTCAATGTGAATTGGTAATAAGGTTGATTTCTTGGCAAATGATCTTAATTGAAGTTATTAATTAGAGTTATCTGGTATAATGCAAATATTTTTGTTTTTGACAGATGAACTCATTGATTAATGCATCTACGAAAATTTTCTGTCAATTTCTGAATTTATATATCTTTATTTTTTAAAAGGTATTGGCACCATCGGTGATTATACGAGTATAAATTCTCTAAATAAATTTAAATCATTGATTCAATGTGGTATTGCAAAGAATGCTATTATAAAGAATTTTACACTAGTTGGAGATGTAGATGCAAGAGATATTTACGAATATTATTTGAAATACTTCAAAGATCATACTGATCTTCAATTTAACAATCAAATCAATAATAGACGATTTTTTTGTCAATAATCTGTTAGTATTCAATTTTATTATACGTTCCAAACGACAATTTTTTAAACTGAAAACAGAAAAACGTAGCTAATCACAAGAAATTTAATCGAGCACATTCGAGAATGCTTTTTAAACATATTTTATTTATAAATATATCATCATAACTCAACAAATCAATAAAACTCATCGATAAAATTCATTATCTATTACATTCTGTTGTTTTAACTATTGTTCATTTCAGAGTAAGATGAATGTGAACATTTTTTGAATAACTTTAAAACAGGAAAAGAGAATATCGATTTCATCCTTGTGTGGATTTGATAGAGGAGAAGGTAAGTTATCAACTGTCCATTGTATTATAATCAAGAAAGTATATAAATCTCGAAAACGATTTGACTCTTCTTTTAAAAATCAGAATAATATATGGGAAGAAAAGTGGCTGGAATTTATGGTTGAAAAAACTATGAGGACCGACTAGAATTATGCGCTCTTTCTGAGTATGCGTTTGAAAATCATGTTGCTTCATTTATTAAACAAACAAGTAATGTGAATTATATATATATATATGTAACTAAAATATATCTCGTTTCATTTCTACTTTATGTACCGTGTTTTATTGCCCTCCTAAAGAAAAAAATATTAAGAAAAATCTCAATATAATTTTTGTTAAAACTAACTTTATGAGTTTTCTATTCTGTTGCTGTGAATGTACGAAGACTAATGCAATTCTGTTTTATTTCTCTATATGTAGATCAATACCTTATTCAATTAGATAATTTCCTATCGAATGAATAACGGCATACATTCACAGATTTGTATGTAATGTAATTAAGAATCATAGAACAGAACATTCTGTATTGTGTATAATAACGATGTTTAGTACAATGTGTTGATATAATGTTATTTTAATTATTGTCACTTGATGATAATGAGATTTTAGGGAAAAGACATTGTGCTAATAAGGATATCTGTCTGAAGTAGGGACGCTTTCATCGAAGTAATCATCAATTATTAGAAGAATGTTAAACCACATCATTTAGCAGTTTAAATCGTATAACATAAGTTCATTTAGTTTTCTTGTTATTCGATGACACAAGTTTTTTTGTTGATGTATCTATTTTTTACTGGTGATTTTGAATATTTTGTGTGTATATGTTTTAAGTAAGAGATTTATTTAGAGAAGGATGAATTCATTGCATTTTTGAGGATTAAAATAAAGAAATTTTTATACCCAAATAAGTAAAAACTTTCAGTCCTTTTTCAAAGAAAAATATTGAAATCATACACAATAAGAATATTTACAGATCATTTAGACATGTTTTTTTTTCTTTTGAATTCATCTCTATAATAATTGCAAATTCCATTTTTTTTGTTGATCTTTATTTGTCTCAAACAAACTAAAACGAACATATACGATAAATGTGATTCTTTTCAAAGTAGATATGCCTATTATAATGACGATAATAATTCAAATTCATTTTCACAAATGATCAATAACGGGTGTGTCCCATAATAAATTGAAAATCTATTATGAATATTGATTATATGCCAAAAAATAGAGGATTGGAAGCTCTACAAGATTGCATATGTTGTGGATCCTAATGTATTAGTTTTGAAAAACTGTAGATTAAAATATAAAAATATTCAGTTATTCTAACTGCGATTATTAATGTAGAATTTCCTGCAGCTTAAAAAAATGACCACATGCACTTCATTATAAATCATGTCCATGAATCCAAAGTTTGAAAAATTTTTCTTTTGCTGTTTTTCATGTACGATCGCAGTAAGAGTAACTGGATATTTTTACAGTTTAATCTTTAATTATTCAAAACTAATACATTGAGGTTCACAATATTTGCAATCTTGTAGAGCTGCAAATTCTCTATCTTCTCGCAAATAAGCAAAATTTATTCTGAGTTTTCAATCTTTTTCAATAAGAATCAACCAAAATCTACAATATCGAATATATTACTGATAGTTAATAAAAAGAATAATTGCATGATGATTTTTACTTAAAAAGCTATGTTATTTAATGAAAGAAAAGCATTCTTTGTTAAACATTGTTTTTACAATGGAATCAGTATGTCTTCTATTTTTAAGAACATTTTCTTTATGTATTTGAACTTTCACTTTAAAAAAAATCAGTGAGAATACTTATTAAGCGAAATTATAACATAATTTTCAAGCAATTTACATATTTTCATTTTATTTTAAGAATAATAGAAAGGAATTTGATCTATTAGTATTGTAATAATTGATGTATAAGTTTATACGGACAATATTTTCTTAAAAGGTTTCCTTTTACTATAAAAAAAAAAGATGATTTATTTTATTTGGTGATCAGTTGTACTTTCATGGGTGGTGTAAGAAATTCACGAGTTTCTGTATGGGATATTGATATTGAATCATCTTCATCTCAAAGAGAAAATTCAAGAGATAATATTAATCAAAGGTAAAATACTTTCTATTTCTTTTTTATTGTAATTAATCTTTTTCAGACGAGTTTCTGCTGCAAAAGGACAATGCCAAAAATGTTCTTGTATTTTGAAAATTATTATTGGAATTATTATAGCTCTATTGATTGCTGCTGCTATCATTGCTTCAGTTGTTATTACTCAAAAACAAAAAGAAAATAGTGACAAATCAATATCAGCATCAACATCAACTACAAGTAAGAATCATTCATTAACTAAATATTATATTAAAATTTTGAAATACGAAAAAATTTGTGTATTGTTTAATACAATATGAAAGACTCGTATTTTTATAATACAACAGATTTTAAAATACAAAATCAATATTTAAAACTTATAAGATAAAATCATCTAATGTATTACTTCTGTAAACCTTGTAGCGACAACAGTGACTACTACAACAACAACATCAGTTAGCACAACAACGGCAACAACTACTTCAAGCAGTTCATCGACCAGTACAACTAGCACTAGTTCTTCAACGACATCATCGACAACTACTACTAGTACGACTTCATCAACCACAACTTCGACCACATCCTCTACAAGTACTACAAGTTCTACTACATCAACTACTACTACAAGTAGCACATCAACCAGTACAACTAGCACTAGTTCTTCAACGACATCATCGACAACTACAACAAGTACCACGTCATCAACCACAACTTCAACTACATCCTCTACAAGCACTACAAGTTCTACCACTTCAACTACCACCACAAGTAGTTCATCCACTAGCACAACTAGTACTAGTTCTTCGACAACTTCATCTACGACTACAACAAGTACTACTTCATCAACCACAACTTCAACTACTACGACAAGTAGTTCATCCACTAGCACAACTAGCACTAGTTCTTCAACAACATCAACTACGACTACAACAAGTACCACTTCATCAACTACAACTTCAACTACATCCTCTACAAGTACTACAAGTTCTACTACATCAACTACTACTACAAGTAGCTCATCAACCAGCACAACTAGCACTAGTTCCTCAACGACATCGTCGACAACTACTACCAGTACCACTTCATCAACCACAACTTCAACTACGTCCTCCACAACTACCTCAAGTTCTACTACATCAACTACTACGACAAGTAGTTCATCCACTAGCACAACTAGTACTAGTTCTTCGACAACATCATCTACGACTACAACAAGTACTACTTCATCAACTACAACTTCAACTACATCAATTACTACGACAAGTAGTTCATCCACTAGCACAACTAGTACGAGTTCTGCAACAACATCATCTACAAGCAGCACAACAACTACTTCATCAACTACAACTTCAATTACATCCTCGACAAGTACTACAAGTTCGACTACATCAACTACTACTACAAGTACGTCTTCAACTAGTACGACTAGTATCAGTACATCTGCAAGCACTACAACAACAACTACTTCGAGCAGTTCTTCAACTACCACCACAAGTACTACTTCAACAAGTACAAGTACAACAACAAGCAAAACGACCACAACAACTACTTCGAGCAGCTCTTCAACTACCACCACAAGTATTACTTCAACAAGTACAAGTACAACAACAAGCAAAACAACCACAACAACTACTTCATCTACACGCACCTCAACTTCAACAACAAGTACATCAACATCAACATCAACCACTACGACAACAACACCAGCTACAGGTGAATTAGAATATTTTATATAAATTAATAGTTTTAACATCTATTTTTATTTAGTTGCTCTTTCTTTATATGGAGTTCAACTCAATTTCAATCCATTAACATTATCCAGTAAATGGTCCGTTTGTTATACAGCAACATATGCTACTGCAATGCCTGCAGCTACATTGACATCGATATTAACTACATGTAATAAAGCAAAATTATTGCTAGGTTGTCGTCCGGTAGGTAATACAATCTTGACAGTAGCAGCAATGGGAAATCGTGCTGATGTTTTATACAATTGTGGAACAACAACATCATGTACATATCAAGCAAACGGAGTTGGATGGTATTATTCAAATTCATATTCATGGGGTTTTGCACAGGGTGGTGATTCGGTAACACGATCTTCCTGTGATACAGGCACAGTAAATCCCGCTTATCGTCTATGTTGGCATACAGAAGGTTCAGGTGGATATCGATGTGGAACGAATCTAGGACTCAATTCAAACACAGCCTGGCAAAAAGTTATCTATCATGCCAACTAATAACTACAAGAAAAACATGACACTTCCATGTAATACTAATGTTTGAATCGCTTTTTACTAATGATTTTTATTAATCGAAAATTTATCGAGAAAAATGAAGTACTTTTGATTATGTAAATACATGTAACAATAGTAGTTATTTCAACTTTGTAATACAGTACATAAATGAGTAAATATTGAATGATTAATTTATATCAAATAGAGTTAGATATGTTCGAAAATTATTTATGGATTGGTCGTTTAATTCATTATTGAACATTTCTAGACAATGGTTTTAAAGATGATATATTGTACACAGATTTTTTTTATGTGTTTTAATGAGGCTTTCTCGTTCTCTCTCTCAACCTATCATCAAAATTCATATAATGTAAAGAAATCTCTCGAACTCAGCGTGTAATTGGTTAAAAACTGAAAATTTCAAGATTTTCAACCAATTTCAACTGAATTACAGGTTTGAATAGAGTGTTCAAAACTGGACAGAGACAATATGAAAAAATTGTAAAAGTGTAATAATTCTTAATTTTATCAGTATTCAAAACTCTCATGAGAAATTTCAGAAATTAGTGGGAATTAGTTTTTCTCTATTTACAAAAACATTTGTTTAGCATTGATAATTGACGTATTCTGATAGGTTTTTCTAGTCAGTTTTGAACGCCCTTTTCAAATCTATACCGAAGATTATTTAAATCTTAAATATAAATTTGTAATTCAATTGGAATTGATTGCAAATCTTGAAACTTTCCGTTTTTAATCAATTCCATGCCAAATTCAAAAGATTTTCTTTACATTATATGAGTTTTGATGATAGATTCAGATAGAGCGAGAAAAACTGATGGAAATATCTATATATTCTCTTACTTGTAGAGAAGAACCTAGCAAGAATAAATTGTTTGTTTGCTTGTATGCTCGCACTTCACTGATTGGTCGGAGAACAATGCAAGAACAAAGGGAATACTTATCTTAAAAACTTGATCAGTAGTAATCAAGAGTACGAATCTGAATCCGAAGTCACTGTTTGTTTATTAATTGTTCCCTGTTCTGAAAGAAAGGATTATATCACAGAAAACACAGTAGTCATCAAAAGTCCTGCTGCCAGATGAAAACTATCTAAACTTCAACCATTTAAGCTCATATTTTTACTGCTAATAGAACTCGGTGAATTCTGATCGTAAGGACCAACAAGAATCGATTTGGCCATAATAGAAGAGAGTTTTACGACAAACATATGCTTTTCCTTTAGTTAAGGATATCTCAGTGCAAGAAGCAAATACGATAGTGTATAAATCCTCATTAGAGAGCAACACTGCGTCTCTTTCTAATAAAAGTTTTATGCCAAAATGCTTCAATTTGAATGAGTTATGAAATAATCTATGACTATCGTCGACACATAAATATTAACAATCTATAAAAAATTTATTCAAAAATCATTGTTTTTCTCAATCATTGAACTTGAAATTTTCAGAGTCATAGCCTGTAATAAACTAGAGATTTACCTTGTGGTCATTGTTGATGATGCAGTACCTACTACGTCTCAAATTAACAACGAATTGCAACGATTTTTATGTGGTATGTACGCATTCATAAGAGCTTTATGTTGATGAGAAAATAATAGCAAAAACACTTAAAATTCGGATTAAATAGTAGAGATTTTTTTTTCAAATAAATAATCCTAATCAAAGAATATGGTTATATGTCATCTGCTAATTTTTTTTCATTCTAAGATTTTCAATTAGTCCAATTCCTTAATTATTTATTCGTGTTTAACAAAAGTTTATCTCTCTCTTTTCCACAGCCACTAAACGATGGTGCTGCAGTAGCTTTATACTTTCTTGACGTCTCCACTAATATTATAAGCAATGTAATCACTCCTGAGCAAACAAATGATGCCAAATAGACATTTTATTCAAATAAACTCATATCCCACTCCAATCGGAACAAGATCAATCCAATATCAGATGAGATTTATTCTAAACAGTGGCTCTGATATAGATTCATTCATTGATGACAGCTCGATAATTATTAACTAAAATATATAGCTTTCGTCGGCTGAAAAGTCTATTGTCTAAAAAATTGAACTATAATTATAATCTCTCGTATTACGACTCACGTTTTGCTTTTCTATTATTAAACAATAAAAAACAATATAGACCAAGAGGTTTAACATCAATCTTTACCACTTTATCAATCTTATTTGTCCAGCATCCAATAATGCTATTTTTCTTTTGTGAAACACGATCTAAAAGGATATTGAAGTGTATAGGGATAGATATTGAATCCAATACCCCTTCTCCACCCAGATTGTAAGAATTAATTAACCATAGTTAATATTAGTTAGTTTCATTCCGCAGCGATTGCACTAACAAATTTTTTTATTTGATAAGAACAAAAAAAAGGTACAAAGAATTATATCTTTATTTTTTTGCTGCATTAGGATCTGTAAGGCTCAACATTGTTTTTAAAGATCCCTGCATAATAGGAAACGAGCGTTTTCTCATATCGACTTCATACTGTCCAACTGCTTCCGCCAATTTCATCTTGTCATTAACACTCTTCGCCAAGGCTTTTGACAAATGCCATCCATCGACGAGAGCCAATAAAGCTCCTGCGCCGAAGTAAGGCGTCATACAATGAATACTGTCTCCTACGAAAGTGATCTGTCCATCCGTCTCCC
Organism: Macrotrachela quadricornifera; assembly: GCA_022393335.1. Taxonomy (NCBI): domain Eukaryota; kingdom Metazoa; phylum Rotifera; class Eurotatoria; order Philodinida; family Philodinidae; genus Macrotrachela; species Macrotrachela quadricornifera. Next base: position 87,352 of record JAJEKB010020889.1, on the reverse strand, counting down.
ATTCTATCGCCTCACCGGAATTAAAGTTGAGCCATACTGCCGTCGCTGGATCCGATCGTCGAATAAGTGTTTGAACATCTGAATGGAATCCATTTACAAGCTCGCAAGCATGATCAAGTAATTGATCGCCGGATAGTCTGTATGGAGATTGTTCTTGAGCGACCGATCGAAGATCGGCAAGAGATGTATTCAGAACCCAGTAAATATAGGATCTATGATTACTCCAAAGAAAATCTTCATCGAGACGTTCCTGATCTAGGCGGAGAATGTGTCGCGCAGCAAAGAATGTTCGTCCCGGTTTAGAAACTGTGACCATACCATCACGAAGCGGAGTACGTTGGATGATGCGTTCAACTTCGGAGTTGGGTGTAACGGAAATCTTTGCTACCACTCCTGAGACACCTGTGATGATATGTGGATCATGATTCAGAAAAATCTGGCGACGAACAATGGAGTTATTGCCCTAAAAAGTATGTAGAAATTTATTAGGGAGTGATTTTAGACGTGAGATGCAAAATTTAATTGTATCTAATATTTACATCAGCAGCAACCAGAAAATCACCTTCAATCTCCTCTCCGTCCTCGAATTTGGCAACGATTTTGCTCCCACGCCGTTCATATGATGCAAACTTTTTCCCAAACTGCACAGTATCCTTCTCTAAGCCATCGAACATGACATCTCTCAGTGCCATTCGCCCAATACTAATTGAGTTTTCATGAAGATTAAAAGCGTTTTTGAGAAAGAAATTTCATCCGTCCCTGTTGCAACATTTCCGCAATCGCCAACCATAGAAAACAGTTTGGTTTGAAGGTGTTCCGGTAGCAGATCACGAAGAGCATCCATAGCCTGAACACCTGAATTAGGTTCGTTCCGAAGAACGATACGATAGCCTTGCAAATGATCGCGTGGCGTCATGTCACGTTCAAAGAGAGTACAACGAATACCCTGTTTGGTGAGACCAAGCGATGGAGACAAACCACCGAGACCAGCACCACTGATGAGAACATGAAATGATGACATGCTTCTATAGTTATATTTATTCGAATGATTAAAAGACGAAGACTGTTGATCAAACTGCAAGGTAGAGACCGAAATAAAAGATGATGAAATGATGATAACAAAGATTTTATCAGAGAATCACACAATGAGTCAAAACAATCATGATGTAGATCTCAATTGTCCTACATACTCAAGGTACGCAATAGAATTCAAAACGGATCACTTTTTCGAGGTCTGGATGAAGCACCAGTGATTCAGTAGGAATCAATCTCCTCTTTTTAATAAAGCCTGATGAATCTGGATTCAGTGTGAACTAAACGAATGTGAATAAAAAGATTCACGAGGGAACATTTCCAAGTGTGAGTCTCAGTTTTAAATGGGATAAATCAATCGATTTTAATAGTGAATTTCTTGCCTAGATAAGTTGTAAGATATTCGTTATAATATCAAGAGATCAAGGTTATTTAAAGTTCAAATTGTCGTATTAACATAGGCAACGACACGTGCAATACATTTCAATGCATTTCAGTCAAATGTGCTTCACGACTTATTCCTTTTTGCAAGCAAAATGTATCAAAGTGCACAAATTAAGGTTTGTCATATTATCAGAGCTCTCGATAATTACTATCGATGTATAATGCTAAAAAGGCTTATATTAATCAAACAGTAGGGATGAAAGCAATAGCAGTCACTCACTCACTAGTCACTTTTTTTCGTTCTATCATTTTTATAAAGGAAAAAAGTGACTAGTGAGTGATTGCTATTTCTTCCATCCCTAATACGGAAATTGATCTTTGTTGGTTATGTAGATTTTGATAATAATATGAAATGCTCTACTTATTTTGCAAAAAAATATTTTCTTATAAGTAACGCAACAGTGCAATAATAAAAAAAGAGGTGTATAAAAACTTACTTTTATCGATAAATGTCCCTTCGTTTATTTGTTCGTTTCATTTATTTATGGTCATGCTTCGTCAAACAAGCAATTTGTCTCCAACAAATTTGTATAGAAAAGAATTATGTACATGTACATGTATGATAGTAAATAACATGCACATACTCTGAATCATTTTTTCTTCCTATTAACAGTGGGGCACACTAACGCATGCATTAGTAGAGGATAGTCTACGTTTGTTCGATTATTCTTAGTAAAAAAAAGTGAGAGGAGATATTTTTTTTCGCAGACAGTATTTAAATTTTTTTTACAAATACAATTGAAAAGTGGAATAGAAAAGAGGGAGCAACTGGTAAGGAGTTGTTTTAGACAGAACTAGTGTAATCTTTTTTCCAATGTAAAGATTGAGCAAAATTCTTTTTGTTGGGAATCTAGATACATGCCAAACTCGGACTTTAGCAAATTTCATTAATTATAGTATAGAGTCGAAGGCAATATCTTAAGAAGCGATAAGTTTCACAGATTGCTAAGAGTTATATTTTTCCTCATAGTTTCTCGGAAAAAGTCTTTTCATATTCAATGTATATATGTTTCTAAATTGGTAGTTTCATAGGAATTCAAACACTTTTTACACAAAGTATTTACAAAATTTTCTTTTTTACTAGACTTTGTAAAGCTTTTTTTTGCTGATGATGATGACAGAGCTATAACCAAAATAGAAAATCATAGTAGTGTAAAATGGTATTGTTTCTGATAAAATATTAGAAAAAAGTTGAGCCTCCGATCTCCAAGTGAACACATTCGCGACAGATATGACATAGTAGATTTTATAGAGCAAAATTTTCTCTACAAAACTCTGTAGATGATTTCTCAAAGACAATGGAAAAATATCGAATAAATCTTAATGGGACATTGTATGAAGTATTGTATTGGAATTTATTCCGTAATTTCTCATCAACTTCAAGAAATCACCTACAGGATTTTGTAGAGAAAATTTTGCTCTATAAAACCGACTATGTCATATCTGACGCGACTTTGTTCACTTGAAGATCAAAGATTCAACTTTTTCTGATATTTTATCAGAAAAAATCCCGTTTTAGACTACTTTACTATGGTTGTTTATCTTGGTCATAGCTCTGCCATTATGATCAGCAGAAAAAGCTCTACAAAGTCTAGGAAAGAAAAAGAAATGTCTAAATACTTTGTATATTTGTGTTTGAAATTCCATGGAACTACCTATGTATGAATTTAATCGTTGCTGTTAAACAAATCAAACGTAATATTGCTCAATTGATTGACATTTTCTCGAAAGAGATTTGTATGTATTAAGGTGCATCTTGAAAATCTTCTCAAAATATTCGAGTAGAATTTCGATAACGAGGAGTTCCATTTCAGTAAGTTTGGATGTCTTTTAAGAGGATTCTATATTCATATCCTGATGTAAGTCTTTTCTTTTTAAATCGGATTATTGATTTAGAATAGTTATGAAGTGAATAAAAGTATTTTTTCGTAAGGTAAAAAAATGTTCAATAATGAAATGAATAAGTGAAGTTTGTGTATCTTGTTATAAGTTAGTGTATCTTGTTATAAGTTAGTGTTTACCCAGAAATGTGGTCGTTGTGGGAAGCCAATAACATTTGATTGTAGGAATAAATTCGATTTTCAAGAAGAAAAATCTTTTTTCAATAGAAAATAGTATGCGAGATGATGGTATATTAACAATTTGTTATGTAACGATTAATGCATCACATTAACATTGGAATTGTTGTAAATGTGCAGTATGTTCATAATGATTAATTGGAAAAGAATATTATCGAAAAGGATATGATGATCAAGCAGTTTTTTACGATGTCATTTTCTTATTACTTAATATGTTTATTAGAAAAGCAAAATACACTAGAAGATACGTCGTGAAGAACTCTATAATTTTACAAATGACGACTGTAAAAAATGATGTTGGCAAAAATGGATGCAATACTAACTAAAAAAGTCTTGTTTTCATAACAGTGAAATTTGATCGTTTCGAGTTTTAACCATTTTGAAATAAAAACATTGCAACTATTAAATAAGTAGTCTTTTGTAAACTGTAGAGCTTTTCACACTGTATCTTGTAATATATTTTGTTTTTTTAATATAATGTATTAAACGACGATAAAATGATCAAATAAGTTTTATTACTATGATTTTAGACGAATAGTGATCAAATAGTATAGAAAAATCTTCGCTTTCTTTTTTCTATCAGACTATATAGAAAAAAGTTCCTCAGAACTTTTTATAAGAAATTGATATACATCCGCCACTACTTTTGGACTAACCTAAGTAATTTTGGGTTCGTAAAATTATTGATGGATTAGCAACGAAACAACGGTGACATTGCTGTCGCACGTAGCTATAGTTGATACAAGAATGTTTGATTGATTATAAAACTCAAATTCAACGCTGATTGTCAAGTAAAAGGGTGTTTGTGACTTGAATGTTTCGTACAATCTGAACATGAACGCTGAGAGAGATACGAAAAGCATATAACAAGAAAACTGATTTTTGTCATATTAGCATAAGCTATTCTCATAATTTTATTCATAACGTGAGCATATTGTCTTTTATTATGCACGCTTAAAATAGCTGCACGTTCTCAACATTAGAAACAAGGTGGTGCTCGCATCAAATCGAGTTGTTTAATATTAAAGAATTAATCATCCGTTCTTTATTGCCCGATGCGTAACTGACCGATCAACAAGACATCATATCTAATTTACACCAATCATGTGACTGTCACACATTATATACGTATAATTAGAATTCTATCTAATTGTTATGATCAATTACTTCAATGCTATCTACTCTTCCATCCTAATTTATCAATATTTAATAAGTGTTATATCGATTTTTGCATATGGATTATCCTATCGAGGGATAAAATAATCATGTAGACAAATAAATTGTATGGAATGTAATTTTAGTGATATATAGAGAAGAGACAAAAAAAGCAAAGTTTCAGTGAAAAATGTGCACTAATGTTCATTTCCGCACACGTACACGGTATGATCACCAGCAACATTAAGCTGTTTACATCTATTCAATACACTTCAAATTCAAAGTGAATACTAAGTAATTTTACCAAACATCACGTGTTAGATATATAATGTGAAAAAAAACAAAAATGTGTATTCCGACCAAGACGATTTTTTTCGATTATTTTGATGGTTCGCAGCAAAACATTTCTCTAATGACTTCACTCTAAAGTTGCACGACCAATGAATATTCTTTATGAAATCTATGTTCAACTATTTTACTTAATTTCAAGCAACGATATCCACACCACTCACCACACAAATCATACCTAAAACGAAAAAAAGACACCACCAAAAATTTCATGATTTTCACCTACTCATGCAATGCTTCTCATGCCACAAAATTATCGAACATACCATGACAAATGAATAATCATAATAAACATTATGTTCCACTATTTTCCTCATTACGATGCAATAGTTTTGCATAGAGAACAACATCAAACATGACATGGCACAGATATAATCATGATGAACATCATATCCCAGTATTTTGGTCCTTTTGAAGCAATGCCTTCCACTGAAGAACATCATCGACCATGACACAGCAAACTAATAAACATTAGCACAGTTCTGTTCCACCAATTTGCTCACTTTGAAGCAATGGTCTTCACTGGACAACATAAACAAACATGACATGGGAAAGGAGTCACCATCATAAATAACCTGTTCCATCGTTTTACTGACTTCGACGCAATCGCCTTTAGTGCAGAACATCCTCAAATATGACATGACAAAGCAATAAACATCACGAACATTCTGTTTCACAATTTTACTCACTTTCAAGCAATGGTTTTCAGTGGAGAACATCATCGAACATGACATGGCAAAGGAATAATCAATAGCAGAGTTCTATTTCACTGTGTTACACACTTCGAAGTAATAGTTTTCACTGGATAACATCAACCCACACGATATGACAAAGAAATAAACATTAGCAACATTCTGTTCAATTATTTCACTAAGTTCCAATCAATTGTTTTAACTGAAGAACATGATGGAACATGACGTTGCAAAGGAAAAATCATCATGAATATTCTGTTCTACTGTTTTACTAAGTTCGAAGAAACGGTCTTCACTGAAGAACATCATGGAACATGACACGAGAAAGGAATAATCATTAGCAGAGTTGTGTTGCATTATTTTGCTCACTTGGAAGCAATGATTTTCACTGGAGAAGATCATCGAACATCATATCACGAAAGAATAATTATGAGAAGACTTTTGTTCCATTATTTGTCTCACTTCAAAGAAATTGTTTTCAATGGTGAACATCATCGAATATGACATGGCAGAGAAATAATATTGATGAATATTATTTTCCGTTGTTTTCTTCCTTTCGAAATAACCACTTTGTGTGAGAAACATCATTAGACATAACATGGCAAAGGTATAATCATGATGAATATTATTTTCCACTGTTTTCCTCCCTTGAAAATAATCAGTTTCACTGGAGAATATCATCAAAATTTACATGGAAAAGGTATAATAATGAGGAGAGTTCTGTTCCATTGCTTTTCTCTCTTGAAAGCAATGGTTTTCATTGAAGAACATCATTGAGCACTATATGGAAAAGGAAGAATCATGAGCATTGTTTTGTTCTGCTGTTTTGCTCACTTCGAAGCAATAGTTTTCATTGGAGAACGTCGTCGAGCATGACATGGCAAAGGAATAATCATTAGTAGAGTTCTGTTTCACTGTTTTGGTTGCTTCGAAGCAGTGGTTTTCACTGGGGAACATCATCGAACATGAGATCGAAAGTAATAAAGATTAGCAGAATTTGTTCCACTATTAGGCTCACTTGGAAGGAATGGTTTTTTAGTGTAGAACAACATCGAACATCACATGGGAAAGGAATAATCATTTTCATGATTCAGTTTCGCTGTTTTGCTCACTTCGAAGCAGTGGTTTGCAATGGAGAACATCATCAAACATGACATGGCAAAGGAATAATTATGATAAACATTGTGTTCTAGGTTTTTGATCATTTGGAAGCAATGGTTTTTACTGGACAACATCATTGAACATGACATGGTAAAAGAATAATGATTATCAGAGTTCTGTTCAATTGTTTTGCTCTCTTTAGAGGAATGGTTGCCACTGGAAAACTTCATTCAACATAACATGACAAAGGAATAATCCTGAAGATTGTTTTGTTCCATTGTTTTGGTCACTTCGAAGCAATGGTTTTTCACTGCAGAACATCATCGAACATGGCATGGTAATGGAATAATCTTTATCATATTTCTGTTCCACTGTTTTGCTCACTTCGAAGCAATGGTTTTCACTGCAGAACATCACCGAACATGAGATGGGAAAAGAATAATAATGACGAATATTCTGTTCCAATGTGTTGGTCAAATCGTAGCAACGGTTTTGACTGGAGAACATCATGGAAAATGAAATATCAAAGGAATAATCATGAAGACTGTTTCGTCCCGGTGTTTTCTACGCTTCGAAGGAATGGTTGTCGTCGGAGAGTATCATGGAACATGACATGATAAAGGAATAATGATTAACAGAGCTCTGTTGCAATGTTTTACTTACTTTGAAGTAATGGTTTTCAATAGTGAACATCATGGAACAGGACATGGCAAAGGAACAACCATGAAGAATATTCTGTCTCGCTGTTTTGCTCACTTGGAAGCATTGGTTTTCACTCGACAACATCATCGAATATAACTTGGCAAAGGAATTATCATTAGCAGAGCTCTGTTCCTCTGTTTTGCTCACTTCGAAGAGGTGGTGTGGAATGGAGGACATCATGAAATATGACAAGGGAAGGGAATAATGATCATTAATGGTCTGTTCCACTGTTTTGTTCACTTCAAAAGAATTGTTTTCACTGGAGAACATCCTCGAACATAACACGAGAAAAGCATAATCTTGATCAGAATATTGTTCCACCGAAGTGTGGATCTTTGTTGAGGAGCATGTGTCGTTTATGAGTTGGATTGAAATGAAGGAAGTTGAATATATAGAAGTAAATTTTCATACATATATTGTTATACGAAGTGAGAAAAATTTGTTGACGGAGAGGGAGACTTACTAGTGAGGCTGGTAAATTTTGCTCACGAGGAAATTGTGTTTTACTTTGTGACACCGTGCATATCTTGTTTGGTTTGTGTATAAGTTGAAAGCTTGGGTAGTAAATGAATGACTCAGATCATCATTTTATTCACACATCACATTCCTTCTCTAAAATTTTTAGTTTTACACTATCTAGTAAAACCATGTATATGATGAACACTTTAAACGATAAATCTATGCGATTAATGCTTTCATATGGTCGTAAAATTTTGACATATTGAAGTAAAAGTCAATCTCTTAAAGTAAATGAATGTTCTGGACGAACATTTTGTTTAGTAAATTAATCAATTAGAAATTAAATTTTTGATTAGTTAATTTGGAGAAAAGATTACATAACAGAAGACTACCAGAATGAAAGTTTTATCCAAGTGTTGTGTACTTTAAAACAATCAAACTTTAAAAATGAAAAACGGATTGAAAATGGTAACAAAGATGAATATTCCAAACAATAATCCCGCCTGATTAATCTATTCAATTCATAACATTGATACTGACCTTATGATATGTCTTATGATCGTATGAAAATTGAACAAATGTAACGAAAGTTTAGTTCTGTTATATCGTTTCATCTGAAAAAAATTTTGAAACTTGCTATATGATGAGAAAACTAATAAAACTGAATGATATTAAGGATAGTTTTGTTCTATTATATATGTTATTTCAAAGTTGAAGACAAGAATTATTCAAACAAGGCCAAATTGTTAGAAAAATGATTGATCATAACAAAACTCTTGTTCATTAATTTTTCATTGCTCAAAGTAGAATTTTCTAGATGATATGCAATATAAAATCAGGTGACATATGCATAGTTATAACGCGGCTTCTTTTTTGATGAGTGTTTCATATTGTTCCATGTAGCCATCTGTGACTAGCCTAAGGAAAAGTTTTAAAATTAAATCTAGAATTAGTAAATGTCACTGTCTTTTCTTGTAAAACGTTGTAACTCATAACTTAATGATATAAACAGTTAATGTTACGGCACATTACCAATTTCTAGGCGAAGTTTTTAAGAAAAAACGTTTGACTTGCACTTTTGAATTTAGATTGTTTACAGGAACTATCTTAAAAATAATATCAACGCAATTTGGATATTATATACAATAAGGACTTTAGAAAGTATTATTTATAATTGACTTCCTTAACGAGGAAACCCTCATTGACCGTATAAAACATTTCGAGTTCACAATTTGTTTGAAAGAAGGGCTCAATAGGCATAGAAGAAACTGGAAAAGAATTTTTCCTATAGACTAGCTGACTGAAAGCTGAGGGTGAGGGTGAGGGTGAGAGTAAATTCATTGAAGACCCTCACTCTCAAGTGAATCAGAGACGAACTTTTCTATTCTAAGACCGTTCGATATTTTGATCAAACTTTACTATAGGTTATTGAAGACCAGAAATTAAAATCTAAGGTCGATTTTTTTATCCTTGCGTCCATTAAGTAGATAGCCGACCAATCAGAAGCAAACTTTTCTATTTTAAACTTTTTGGAGATTTTATTAGAAGTTTACTATTGGTTATTGGGCCTCAAGAATCTGATTCCAACGTCAATTTAGCATTACTAATTATATGAATAATTAATTAATAATTACTATGTAACCTAAATTTTTCCAGAAACTTCAACTAAAAGTAATCAATGATAAGGAATTTGAGTTTGTGCTAAAATCAAATATTACTAACTATTAAAATAATTAGTGAATAGCATTTATGGCGTTTGGTGAACTTTCTAAGGAAAGAAGTGAATAATCGACTGTTCAACAAGATTATATGCATGTCCCAGAAAGCTATGAGTGGCACTTCCAAGGGGTGCCGACGAACGATTAGCCGATTGTCTGTAATTAGTCAGTGGTGCTGCACCTTGGGAAAGATCGACAAAAATAATTTATTAGGATGCATCGTAGCAAACTATGCAACAATCCTGGGTACAGTATGGGCAGAACCTGCGCAAAATAAAACTAATCATTATGCAAAAGGTCCTAGTATTTTCTTTCAGAAAAGGGTCAGCTAATCCAGAGGATGAGCGCTACCTTTGCTATCACAACACAGTAATCAAGTGTTATTTTGAGAATAGCAGGGGTCGCAGCACAGAGGTTTTAGAAAGAAGGATTTTTTTTAAAAAGAAGGAAGGGAAGAAAAAGGAGGAATTTCTCAAAAAAAACTGTGCTACAGCAAAGTATCAATTTTTTTCAAACCGTTCGACTCAACATGGTTTTTTTCTTGAACATTCAATTCTCATAAAGAAACAAATAGTTTTGCTGAAACTTTTAAGTGATTGTGAAAGTGCCGCGTACTCTTCAAGACATTATTTTAAATTTATATTTGCTAAATTCATGGCTTATCAAAGTTTAAGAAATAACTATAACAAATCTAGAAAGAAAGCTTAACGGAAAAGATCATTTTAAAGTTCTTCAGTCCAATCCTCATCAATTTTATTTGGGTGTACTTAAGTTTGACCAAAAGTTCTGCAATTTTAAACGAAGAATAAAAAGATGCAGAGATATTTTTGATTTTATACTACTAAATATTGAGGATACTTGTCATTATTATTTATACCAAGTTCGATCTCTTCTAACATTTTGTTGAAAGTTTTTTTTGAAATCTTTTTCGAAAAAGTTTTCTGGTACCTTGGATACCACATGAGCCAACCATGTTTCATTTATTTAATCAGTTAAACTATGTTAGATAGAATTGGTTAGTCATAAACTATACAGTATCAGGTCTGATGGATATGATGAATATGACATGATATTGATATCCTCTTCTGTCATATAAAGAATAATATTGGATGAATATCAAGCCATTGGTCATCGTCAGGCAATTTTGTACATTTTGAACCTAATCTTTCTACTTGTTTCCATATTTCATTAACAAAGGACTTCTGACCCACAGTCCAGCCTTTATGTACACTGAGGACTATTTCATAAAAAGAACATATAAAACTAAGTTTTGGTTAAAATTTGTCTTTATGAACCATGGTCTTTGACAGTTTCTGATGATTCATCCTCGGTAAGCCACCTAGCATTAGATGACTTATGACTAACCTATCTAAAATAAATCCATGTCTCATAACTGGTAATGCTAGAACGCAACTAACATGGTCAAACAATATTTCGCTAAATTTGTTTAAACAAATGAAATATGATAATTTTATGCGGTATTCAAGGTACCTAAAAATTTCTTCGAAAAAGATTCCAAAAAAACTTTCAACAAAATGTTAGAAAAGATCGAATTTGGTATGAATAATAATGACAAGTATTCTCAACATTTAATAATATAAAATCAAAAATATCTCTGCATCTTTTTATTCTTTTTTTAAAATTGCAGAGCTTTTAGTCAGACCTAAGTAAAATACGAGCTCGAAGTTTTAATTAGTTCATGGGCACCTTTGTCGACAATAAATGCTAAATTCAACTGAAAATTCTATTTTCACTCGTGAAAGCATGTTTTTCGTTACCTAATATCTCACTTGGTTCAAGCTAGTCGACAACCACTTTCATTCACGTACACTTTTCAGATATCTAGTTCCGAATGCTTACGAATTCTTTTACCAAAAGCGTTTAAAATTGCTTCAAAACTCCAGCTATATCAGAAATATTGTGAAGTATATCCGCACTATTATTTCAGGAGAGAGAGAATATCTAAGTAATATCTCAAATCGAGTGCTTCATTCAGTTTATGTAGAAATTTGAAAATTTTGAGTTGAACGGGAAACTACTCAGACATTCCACTTATAAATTTTTTCATGAGCAACGAATGGTGTGAAAGTTTTGCATTAATTTCATTTTCTAGTCTCATATTGTGCTTGAATCCTATACTATTTTTTTCGTTATTAGAAAGTACATACACATATTTTTTTAGAAGAAATGACAAAATGTCTCGGTTTTTTTTGACATTACTTTTTTATATTTCAAATTTTTGAATTGAGTTTTTTTCGGAAAACGCTTTATGAAATTCTCTATAAGATGATGTGATGATCGGAATTAAAATATTTTTTATCGATTGAAAAATGGTGTTAAACACATCTGAGAAAAGGATAAGCACTTTCAGAAATATCGTTGACTATACTCTCTCTAATAACAAAAAGTAAAGCGTTTACGATACTTGTGCGCAGTATGAAATTGAAAAATAAAATTAATGCAGAACTTTGCACCACCAAAGAAATTGAAAATAGTTTTCTATATATTAGAAGGAAAGTGCAGATTTCTTTCACAAAGTGTACATCATATAGAAACACTGTTCCCAGATGCCAATTGATTTTCTAATTTTGTTTTGGTAAACGACAATCTTGATTAAGGAGTTGACAAGATACACTATTTGCTTGGGCATGTTTAGAACTAGAAGTATCACATAGTTAAGCTTTAACTATGCGTCGCTAGCTATCAAGTGCACGCGATAGACTTCTGTAGTCACCCGCTTTCATTAAAATGTACTATCTTATGGAATGCAAGTTTTGCATCATGGTGTCTTGTAAACTCCGGATCTACATATTTTATCATAGCCTAGATATGATGAACTTTGTACTAAACTCAAATTATTCTAAATATTTTCTGTAACTTTGAGTACTATCTACCAGCATCGAACTATTCATGGGTGTTTCTAATGAATTTTTTGTACGTTTCTGAGAGACTATTTACATAAAAAGTAAAAAGAAGGTTTTTAAGCGAAAAGAAGCACTAAAAAGGACCTATTGTAAAAAGAAGGAAAAAAGTGTCTTTTGTTTCCCAAAGAAATATCACACAGTATAGTTTAAACAACATTTAATAATGGAGGTTGGAATTTTACATTAAGATGGATAAATAGTTTCAAAGTAAGATATATCTACTTAGATTTTGGAGTTTACCCTATAACGTGATATAAATTTTTTTTTCGATTTTTAAAGTACATACTTATGTCTGAAGTGTCGCATTATATAGAAGATACGATATATATAGATAATTAGATATACTTATCATGAAAATTAACACTGGAATATATTGAAGTTGTTTTTCTGCATATTGGAAGTAGACTATCTTAGGTATTTATATTCGATAAAGTTACTTGTTTTTTTTTTGAAGTTTATTTACATGAATCAATGAAGCATGCTATTCAATACACGTCATGATGAGATAGATATGAGTGAATAATTTTTGCACACGCTACACTATACAGTTTTGTCTTTTCTCTCAATTCTTTGCTCGATGTAAGAAAAAAAAAATAGAGACGTATATTTATATGACATAATCCTTTTACTAGATATATATTTTTTCTTTTCCTTTTGTTTTTTCTAAGTATGAGTCAATACTTTTGTTATTAAGGATATCATTCGAATATATCACATATTTTTCTTACTAGTTTATGTCATTTTTCCCTTCTGATTATTCTTTGATGTTTTAATTTATGTATGCACACTTATAATCATTGAAAGGACAATAAGACAGCAGTATTTTCTTACTAAAAATAGAGAAGAATCAGACTTGAAAAAAGTTTAGCCGTATGAGCGTTATAGTTTTTGATCAATAGCAGAATTCCTATGGCATCTATTACTACAATCATTTAGTCTAATGATTTCGTATAAATTCAAATGAAACTTGAAATTTTATTTTGATCGAATGAATACAAATACTATAGAAAAATGAAGTAGAGAAATAAATAAAGAATTGAATCCTAACGGTTTAGCCAAGTATCAAGATCCATTCTCTATTATCCTTAGGTAAAGATTTTCTTAAAATATGTTGGTGAGTTTTCATTGGGTTAGCGTATACTGAATTTTGGTTGGCTTGAACAGACAGATACACCTTATGCATTTTTTAAGCTCCGTATAACTTTCTTTAAGAAAAGGGAATAGTCTGAAACGTAATGCTTCTGTTGTGAATTGATTTGAAATACAAGTAATGAGAAAAATAAAGACAACTTGTAGCTATCTTTGTAAAATCAAGTTTTCGTTTACCAAAACGATAGTCTATAAACTGAGATTAAGAATGTTTTGCAGGATTTTTCTATCTAATTTGATATTTTCTTTTAAACATTGTATATGCCAGCAAGAATTGAGTATGATCACATCATTGTAGTCGAGGTTTTTCTGACAGTAGTAGCACAATATTTCTTACGGAAAAGGGTCAGCGACTTTATAGGATGAGCGCTACTTGTTAATTATTAATAATTGCCACAACATTTAATCAAAGCTAGTTCAGAGTGCGAAATCCGAAGTCAATGTTTACTTTTTTCAGTAGTACTGTTAGTGACTTTTCTAGAAGTCTTGATCAAAGATTATTCGAGGTAAAAAACCAGAATCTATGATAAGTTTGTGTTAATAATGTAACAATGGTCAGAAGTAGTAAAGTTTACTAATCTGATCAAAGTTTTGGAAAAAAATAATTTCACTAGAGAAAAATCAGGTGAAAAATTGCAGTCTATCATTAGTTAATATTACTTATGTAATTATAAGAGCATTTAATAAGTTTTACTAAATGTCTCTTCTGAAAGAAAAAGGTTTAAGGTCAAGATATCGATAATAGTTAAATGTATAAATAGGTATCATGAATAGAAATAAATGATTCTTAGGTGTTATTCTCTAAATGAACTTAAAGTATTGCTAGCAGTGAATATTAATTGAAGAATTAATATTTAATTTTTTTCAACAAATTACCAATACACACAAAAAATAAATTACATTAAAAATATTTTTTTAAAAAATCGAATATGCATGAAAAACTAAATAAAAAAATATAGAATTCACTCATAGTTTCATTTTTTGAAGAACAGAAATGTTTCTTGATCAAAATGATATACATTTATAAAGAAAAATACGATTAAATTCTATAAAAATTTAAGAAAAAAAATTTACCTGAGTTTTTATTAATAATATGATTGAAAAAAAATTGAGTGCTAATGATTAAATTATGACGTACCGTCTAAAAATAAAAAAAAACTGATCAATTATGAGCTTTAACACATGACATTTAAGATTTATATAAGACGAAAAGAAAATCGTTCTTTTTTCTTTCCATCACTTTTATCCATACTATATCCTTATTTATCCAAGACACGCTACAGACATATAACGTACAGAGTATTCAATGTGTCTGCATTATGTTGTCACGTGTACATCCATCTTTTGATTCACATAATTTAAAGAACATTTACTGGTTTAGTACCGCCAGTCACCAATTCTTATAGACATGTTAGAATGAAATATTGTAGTTAGGTTAGTTTTATGTTGCTACATGTAATAAAGGAATTTTTAAAAATTTATTAATCATTTAAATGTTTGAATTTTTTCTAAAAAAATATTTATATTAATTAAAATAATGTTTTTCATAGTGAGTTTTGTTTATAATTTTTGAAAAAAAAATTTATCAAACATATTATTTCATTATCTAATGAAAGCACATGCTTTCGAAATTGATAAGAATTGCCAATTAATTGTGATACTTAAACATTATATTATTTTACATGGACAAACTATGTTGTAAAACACGGAAAACTAATACACATGTCATTTTTCGTAATTATATGAGAATACATTCAAAAAAATTAAAAACTATATTCCAATTTGAATTTTTCTTAGAAAAAAACTACATATATTTGTTTTTATTCGTAAATTAAAATTTGAGAAGAAAAAATATAAATAAGATCCTAAATAGAATGGCGAATTACTTAAGTAAATTAATTTATAATTGAAAACTATCACATAAAAATAATACCTAACACTAAATTTGATAAATTTTGAAATATTTAAATAATTAGTTCATGATTGTCAATAAATTATCAGGATAGGTAATTAAACACGATTTATCACTTTGATTTATTGTCAAATTTCAAAAAATCGACTCTCTTTTTTATAATCATGAGCTACTCTAATTTAATCATAAATTTGTTTTGCACGATATGACTAATCACGATTTTCCGTGGATTTGTTTTTAAATTGCTAAAGTCACGGCAATTTTCACAACATGGAAACTCTATTATTCTCATAGTTCATATACAGAGTGTCTGAAAAGTCATTTAATAAACGTTCTTTCATATATCTTTGCTATTTTATTTACTCTAACGATCATCGATACTAGGATGAAAAATCATCGGTCTGAATCGAAATACAAAAATTTTGTTTTCTTTGAATATTCAAGAAAACATTATGTAGTTTTATTTCTTAACTTATTTCGACTGTCTGTAAGTTTTTCTCTAAATTTTTATATATGTAATACTTGAAACTTGAATTCAAGTATTCAAAAGGGGAGTGGGGGAGCGTGGAGGTGCAGAATTCTCTTTCTTTTACATGCTTAGATGCTCATTCGTGTAATTTTCACTTAGAGGAGAGTCGAATAAAGAAACCGCTAACATTTGGTGCCTTGACCCGTTCTTTTTATCACACAATTATTCGCCAGACATTTGTCGTTTATCGTTCAACTTCGTTTCATTTCAATTTATTCGATATTTTTTCTCGGTTATGGAGAAACTAATTAGATCACTTATTAAATTTGATGGTGCTCAGAAACATGACGTTATCAAATGATTACAATATATTGAAGAAGTATTTGATCGAGTGCAATTATCAGCATCACATAAATATATTGTTGTATCATATTTTCTAACTAGTGATGCTGCTATATGGTTTGAACATAATAAATCAAGCATTCCTAATTGGTTTACATTTAAACGTGAAATTGTTGAATTCTTTTCATCATCGTCGTCGTCGTCATCACGTTGCCGTGATCGACATAAATTAACAGTTAAAGAAGAGCTACGAACACTTGGACAAAAACAAGACATATTAAGGTGTACCTACTTCAAGTTTAACAATGCCGCACAAGGAATTAGATGCCCATATCTAACAAAATGGTATCGTTTTTGAACCGAAGGCGAACCGTAAAAGTGATCAAAATGGGATCTTTACAGTAGTATACCGGATCGATTCGGGCCATTATCGGACCGTTTGAATCTGTATTTCCTGGCACAGAAATACGCACCGTATTTGGTCGTTTCCTCTCCGTTTACTGATAAAAGTCAAATTATAAGGTACGATTCTTGTATGATTATAGTATAAGATTCTACCAGATCTTCCATTATCCATGCAAAATTTTATTAGAACTTCAAATAGAGTTTTTCATCGCTCTATTCTAATCTGTGTCATTACTCTTCCCTAATAAACCGTTCTTCATCATCTTCTTTGTCTTCCCATCACTTTTTATCAAACATCACAACACCTACGCATTTGATTGATACTTACCATTACGACGATATTAGCAAAAACATATCTAAATAAAAATAAAAATTTTATAAATAAGAATCATGCGTGTTCATTCAAAAAGTTGATTGAAATATGTAAATGAAAAAGAAGTATATAAAGTTTTTTTAAATATAATTTAAATGTTTTCAACGATATCGTTTAAATATCTACATAGAAAAAAATAGAATTGTATAAATAAAATTCATATTTATATATATCGACGACATGACTGAAATCTCGAAATAAAACAATTTTAATGGAAAAATCTTATACTTGTCTCTTGACGATAAAAATGAAACTATCTAAATAAAAAAGTTATAATCTGTATATATAAGATTCATACTTGCCTATTCGACGATTTTATTGCATAATCTGAATAAAAAAAAATAAAAATTTAATACATGATATTTATGCTTATTTTTCGATGATATTGCCTAAATAATCTGGAAAAGAAAGAAGAATTTTATATATAAACTAATATTTACCTATTTGACAATGTAATTCAAATATCTAAATAAACAAAAATAAAAATGTAATCTATAAAATTTACACATATCTATTTGATGATATTACTGAAATATCTAAATAAAAAAAAGAAGAATTTCACAAATAAAATACATACTTGCCTATTCAACGATTTTATTGAATTATTTAAATAAAAAGAGTATATAATGTTTAGATATATTATTCATACGCTTTCAACGATATCATTGTAATATCTAAATAAAAAAATAAGAATTTAATATATAAAATTGATATTTCCCTTATTCACGATAATTTTAAAATATATGAATATAAAGATAATAAAATTATATATATATATAAATTGTTTATTGCAA
The DNA here is from genome assembly GCA_022393335.1 of Macrotrachela quadricornifera. Lineage (NCBI taxonomy): Eukaryota > Metazoa > Rotifera > Eurotatoria > Philodinida > Philodinidae > Macrotrachela > Macrotrachela quadricornifera. The sequence continues at coordinate 69,255 of JAJEKB010020889.1, read as the reverse complement.
TCGGCAATAGTGTGAAATTATTTATACAAAAATTAAGATAATACGCTAAGGTCATGTTTATATGCCTGTTTATCTTTAGTGAGCTATATTGACGAAGAAAAACTTTAGTCGTGCATGATTAGATATGACTTTGCAAGATTCTGATCATCGAGTTTTATACAAATCTTATACTAAGAATCTTATTATAAGATACATTAAAAACGCCACCTAAACGGTGTACGATAAACGGCCCGTAAAAAGGTCTGTAATGTATCCGTATATATGTAATTAACCGATACCCGTAAGTGAAAAACATCTGGTCACCGTAGAGATGCCGCTTTTTATCGGTTTACCATCGTTTACAGACCGTCAATATAGACCTGGATGATGACAATATTTCATCTAATTCAATTACTGATAATCAAAACAATTCATTCGAGGATTTCGAAAGTAAACTTCTATGCGACTCTGAACAAGACCATTGTTCGCCTACGTTATTTAATGTAGTTGATTCTGATCTGAAAATTCAACCACAATGTGTAGAAGTAATAGACAATTATGAAGAAATAAAACAACAAGATGCAATTGTAACACATGACTCTGATAAATTAGAACTATAAGATGCACATGTAGCAGATGATTGTGATCATTTGGAACAACGAAATGAATCTGTTATCAATTTTGATTCTATTAAAACTGATGTTGGAGATACTTCTGAAGATTTTGCTCAATCGATAGATAGTCTACCTGCAAATGATTCATTCACTAATACTGTTTTATCACAAGATGTTCAATATTTATGTTCTGATAAATATACAACACGCCAATCTCAAATTCTTCATAAAGCTCATATTGTTTATGATTGGAATCAATATACTAAACAAAAATATCATTTATTCAATATAACTAAAATATATTTGCATAACTTCTCTGTTTGTGTTGTTCATCCAGATTTTTCAATTCTACAATTTCCTGTTAAACCCTATTTTGAAACTATTGGATTAAATATTCTAATTAAAGAATGGGATTACTTCAATATTATTCGTACAGTCGAATATTTCAAGTAAAGTTTTCTCTCCGAAAATGGAAATATCATCAATTAAGTTTATTTTTCTGTTTTTTTTTTCTTTTTATGAGACTATACTCATATTCGTCTTCTTGTTCTTAACCATGTACGTTATTCTTTTATATCATTTTTTTCGGTGAATGTTTTTTCGTTCTTCTCTGATTTTTTTTGTGTTCTTTTAAGTTTTTTTTTTTGTTTCTTTTGTTCATATCGTCGAATGTGCGTGGACACACATTTTTCTGCTTGGTGAGAAAGTATGTTACGAGTATGTTGTTCACCTCGCTTTATTTATTTGTATCTTTTTTCTCTCTGTTCGTCTTTCGCATTCTCTTCTTCTCTTTTCGTTCTTTTTCTCTTACATTCTTGAATTCTTTATTTGTGTTCGTTCTCACTTAGAGGAGAGTCAAATATAGAAACCTCTAATAAATAATATATATGCAATTGTTTTTATTTCATTCATTCGCCCCCATTATTCAAATTGTTATCAAGATTACACGTAAGAAAAAACGGATTTTTGTAGTAATTTAGGAGATATGTTCGGGTGTCCGAAAAAGGAAATTTGCGTAAATAATAAAATTTCTATTATACTAAGAGAAGACATAACAGCATTCGAAAAGAAATTTCTTTAATTTCCATGGTTATATTATAAGATAACTAAAGATTCAAGGACTCCTACCCCGAAAGATAGAAGGCCCTTAAATCTATTCTTATCTTATCATAACTATATGATATAAAGTTAAAAATTTCCTGGTAATTGCCATAATTTCTTGGTATTTTCCGAAATTTCCAAACATTATTCTATTTTTTGGAGTAGAGTTCATCATGTCTAGATCATATATAGAAGGAAATTTCCAGGAAACTTCTTTTCGTAGTTGGTATTTAATTCTCATTTTTGCTGGGGATATTTACAATACTTTTTAGTATTTTTTGAAATTTTCATTTTATATAGTTGAAATTTCTGCAATTTGAACTTTTTGCAGAGAAATTTTCCTTTTTGGAAATCTACCCACTGCTGCTCTACCAGAAATGTCCATCGCGGCTGAGAGTCTGCCACTGCCGCAACGTGACGAACTGTATAGAAAAGCTACCGGGACGCGTTACAAAAAATACTTGCCGTTGTTGTGTCACTGCCGCAATAGTATTTAATAAAATGTATTGATTTTCAAGGATGTGACTGGTTGCAACTGGTACTACTGCTGCTAATTGTCCAAATTCGTAACGCACTATCGTATAGCATACATAAATGTCAAATTCCTGTGCAAATTCATGAATTTTTAAAAATTTTCTAAAAATCTTTCTCACATTGCTGCGATGATGGACATCTCTGTTCTCTACCTCGTTCCGTTCTTGAGTTATTCCAAAAGCATTGACGTTCATCCGCTTTTTTGGACAGGCAGTAATTATTAAAGTTTCTCATGTAATCGGTATCAATAAGAAAAGGAGAAAAATATATTGATAAATGTCATATTTAATTATTGAAATACTCGCAAATCTAAATCTTTTTATTTGTAGAAATATTCTAATAATGATCGTACCAGCAATATTCAGTGAACAGGAGAGTATAATAAATGGTCGCGTTCTGCATTACATTTTTTCATCAATTATTACGTTTTACTGCAAAAACAAAATATTTTATATATGCACTTTTTTGTTATTAAAATAAGTAAAATTCTACATGACCAATAAATTATCGCGTTCGAACGATCGAAATTTGATCGCTCTAAATTTTTTTCGATTTTGAAAATAAATAGTGCGACTGTAAGAAAAACTGTATTATGTAGATTGTAGAGTTTTTTACGCTGAATCTTGTAGAATATTTTGTTTTTTTCAATAAAACGTATTAATTGATGAAAAAAATGTAATGCGAAAAGCGGCCATTCTTTAAATCCTATCCGATAGACTACATAAGTGTAACGAGATAAGAAGGAGCACTTAACTATGAAAACCTAAGTGTCTCAATACGCATACGATATGATATTATAAAATAACTCACTTAAAATCCGTTGATCGTTATGACATTGATATTCGTTTATTTCTAGTTGTTAATAATTAGTTGGTTGGATGATAGAAACATCGAAATAAGAAATATTTTTCTGACAAATTTTGCATCAAATAAAATATAGAAATGATATCTTTTAAAAGAGATATTTGTGAATCCGTCGTATTATTTTTATCTTCTCTGAATGATATTTCTTCATCGTCACACGACTTCTAGAAAAAATTCTCATTTTGGCTTTACTTGCTTCCTTCTTTGTATAACCAGTTAAGATACTAAGATAAGCCATTGCAACAGTTCTCTAACAGACAAAAATATACCTTTTCCATCACTTAATACGTTGCAATTAAAACCAAAATGTACTAAAAGATACAATATGAAAAGCTCTACAATCTACAAAAGATATTTTATTTTCTAATTGCATTTTTGGTTTTCAAAATAGACAAAATTGTGAGCGATCAAACATCAATACTTCGAAAAAGATATAATATACCACAAAAGGCAATGTTAACAATCCGAAAAAGTCAATTTTTGTGCGACCAATATTCGCAACGACGAAAGTATCATTTGTTCTGCATAAATGAGAATTTTTTTGTCTTTCCTCTTTTTATCATCTAATATATTTTCTTAAAAAAATAAAATATACCAAAAGATGCAGCGTGAAAAGGTACTTTTTTGTGTGCGAGAGAGTCAGATCTTCATTTGTTTGAATGCCATATAGACAAATGGCTTTATGTGAGTTGCGACGTTTTAATGATGGATCAATGCTTTACATAGGCAATCTGTTAGAGATTTTAGCGTTATTTTCATCATCTTCTCGGTTTGAATGCACCAAACCTTCGAATTTGAAGAAATCTGTCTGCTTAATACGTATTTTATGAAAACGTTATTATTTTTCTTTGTATCAAGTAGAGTAATGATAAATAAGAAAGTGACAATATTCAAACGAATAAAAACAGCGGATGCACGATATATTATGGTATAGGCAGTTCATGTAAAACTTCGTATCTTCGAACTCAAATTTTAATTATATGATATTTATTGCAATTCGAGTATTTAAAAAAAACAAGCTATATTATCAAATTTTTTTAAAAAAATTTTAATTTTGTTAGAAGAATATGGACAATACGTTTTTTTCTATTTATTTATTTCCTTAAAACAGAGTTGACAGATTTATTCTTTCGAAAAGTATGATTAAATCCCTCTACGCGCAACAGTTAAAAAGTTCCACTCTATTCAGTATTTGTAGACTGTATATTTCCATGTCTCAATACGAAGAAATTTTGATGTCGAAAAGTTTTCTCTTAAAGCATTCGAATTGATTTAAATAAATGTTATATTAAATAACGAAATATATTCCTAGATTTTCTTTAAATTACTGATTATGATAAGTGAAATCTAAGATAAATAGGATGAGATATTCATGCGTTTTCTTTTGTTGTTTCGGATGAATGAATTTGAATAATATTGAAACCTTGTTTTATCGGTATAAGTGACCTTGTTATCACTCTCTTCTTTCGTGACCGCAACTTTGTCATTGTGGTTGCCCATTGTTATTTTTCTCTCTCATCGATATATAGAAGTATACATTGTACGATGGATATAGTGTATAATTATAAAGCAAATATATTTCTTTTTCTCGTTTATTTATATATCAATGAGTGATACGCACGACAAAAAATAATAAACGTAGAAAATATTTTATTAGTTGAGAAAAATAGAAAGTACTGCGAAGTTAAACGAAATATTTTTCATTTTAGATGCAATATCTCTTTTTTATTATTATTTTGATAATTGATATAGATTGTCAACCATTTTCGCCTCGTATCGCCGATTATGATGGTTATGGTCTTAAAATAACTGGTAATGAGGTGATGATGATCGAAGTATTAGGTGATAGTCAAACATTCCTTATTCAACAAGCTCCTTACAATTCAACGTCTGAACTACTTCAATGTGCTATTATGTATAATCATTCAAATGAATATGTATATTCAGTAGGTATTGGAAAGAGACAAAATTCAAGTCAATTATATTTTTTCTATGCTGGTGAACTTGTATTAAATAATTCATCTGATACTAACTCATTAGGTCATCGAAATACTTTTATCGGTATATTAATAAATAAAGATCTAGAAAATGCACGAATATACGATGATACAGACACATTATTCAACTGTAATTATTTTCAATATGAATCCCTTCAATTTATTTCATCTTATGGACATCAAGAGTTTTTTGTAGTTGGTGTCGAACCGTATGGTCAATATGCGATTGGTCTATCACAAGATTTTGCTTTTATTTATCGTCCATTTTCTGATAATATGATAGAAATAAAGAATAGTAGTCTAATATGGCCTACTAACACAATATTTATACCTTTAGCCGTTGATACAGCTATGTCATATACAATTGTTGCTGGTTTTGTTCTCAATGGTCCTTTATATCGAGTACGTGCAACACCTACAGTCTATGTCATATCCAATTCTAATCTGACAATATTATCAACATGGTCATATAGACCTATATTTAATTCGTGGCAATCACATTTAACTTATTCAAATTTGAAGATGTGGTCAAATAATTATATAATGTCTGTGAGTATAAATGATGATGACTCTAGTCGAGTACTTATAGGTATGCCATTTCTTAATAATGTGTTTTTATTGATCGTTAGTTTAAATGGTAGTAATATAACACTCGATAGTTTTATTGATGAAGGAAATTCAATAGGATTTGGAAAAAGTGTTGTATGGTTATCAAATTATCAAGTAGCAATTTTAAGTTCAAAATCTCCAAGAAATGATTCATCAAAAATTTATTTGTATAAAACATTCTACAATAAAACTTTTCCATCATCACCTTCTTTTATATTTCCAAATATTCAACAAAATTTACCATCAACAATTAATGCTCGTTTTATTCGAATGATTTCAATAGGCAATTCACTTGCTGTACTTGGAATTGATGGTGAAATTCTTCTTATTTTACATGCACCACCTGGATATTTTGCATCACCAAGTTTTTCTACTAGTGAGTCAAAATTTGTCGTTACTAAATCATTAATGTGTATGAGTGGAACATATAAAAGTGACGATAATATATTTCCATGTTCTTTATGTCCAAGTGGTTCACGAAATCCAGGTAATCTCTCAGCTGTTACATGTACGATTTGCTCATCAGATAAATTTTGTCCACTGGGTGCTATATGTGAAATAGAGAGAGATTATCTCGTTCCACGAAAACAAGCATATCCTTATCCACGTTCACCTGAAGTAACTATATTTGATGAAATTCTTCTTCAAAATATGTTTTCAATTGGTTTGAATAATCATTGTTTATTCTATTCACCTATGTTCTGGGTATTAATCGTTGCTGCATTTGTTCTTATTGTTCTTTTTTCTATGGTTTTAATCAAACAATGTATTCAACATCCAATAGGTCATCGAGTTCGTTTTCATGTCAAGAGAATCTTTCGACAAACGGATCTTATTGTAAATATATCTTAGAAAATACTTATATTTTGTTTATTTATTTTTTAATCTATTTAGCATGAAGGTAAACTTTGGGTGGGTGGATTATTTTCATTTGGTCTTGTTGTTCTACTCATATTTGCTTATACATTTTCAGCAGCTTTTTATAAAGAATATCCATTTGAAAATTCTGCTTCATTGACATTTGCTTGTGCTGAAACAATTTCTAATGTTAAATATGAAAGTGGATTACAATCACTTTCAATTCCTGCATCTGATAAAGAACAACCTATATTTAATCTACTCAATAAACAACATTTTACTCTTCGTCTAGATCTATTAAATACTATTGTTACATGTCAAAATTTATTTGTTCAGCAAATTCGTGGATTATCAACAGGTGAACTGATCTCTAATTGCACAGATTCGATTGGAATTCTATCCACTACTGTCGAATTACCTTATCAAACACTGACAATCAAATGGATTATTAATAATATTACACCTATAGGCGCCATACGTATTAGTCTTTTGGGTAATGAAAACAAAACTGAAGTATATTATTTAAAACAACTTAATTTTAGTGAAACATTTTATGATAAAAATAATCGAACATTAGCTCAAACAATAAATATCAATGCAGATTTGACAAAGGCTAGCTCTTTTATATATTCCATGAAATTTTTATTTCTTTTATCAAAATTGAATAGGCAATCAATGAGACAGAACCACTTATAGGACATCATACGCAATTTTCTGGAATTTGGTATCCAACATTTATCTTTGATGAAAGTCATATGTTTATTTCATCAGAAGACTATATCATCTCATCCAATCTTACATTCACGACATTGACTGTTGGCATAAGTGAAACATCATATTATATTAAAAATCGTCAAATGCCTATTGCTAAACTACATGAAATTATCTTCCATAATCTTCTTTTTACAATTGTTTGTATCGAAATTTTTCGTCTAATTAATCTTCTCTATATATTAATGGTCGATCCTCTATTACGTTTTCTTATACAACACTTTCAGAAAAAGAGGAATATTTTACCATTGAAGATGAAGAATATTAATCATGATGTATTAACAGATGATAGTCATACAATAACAGATGATTGTGCTACAACAACAGTTAGTCACGATACAATAATGGACAATGATAGCATAACAACAAACGATCACAATGTTGTCTAATTCACTTCGAAAATAATTAACTTAATTGTTTTTTAGAACACTTTTTTCCGTTAAAAATAATCTTACTAACTCTTCTCATTCAATAAATAATCTTTAAGTTGTTTTTTCTGAATTAATATGTAATTAATAACATTTTCTGTAATTCAAATTTCTGCGTACTGATACTTAATTTCAATAAGCTCTTATTCAACAATATATAAACATGCAACTTTCTATATATATATATATTTGTTTATGTATAATTTATTTCGTTTTGCTCGTCTTTTTTTCTGTAGTTTTTTTTCTACAGTATTTTAACCGAACGCTTACGAAAGAATCGAAAGCCAAGACGATGATAGCAAATAGAGAAAGAACAGAAAACAGAAAATACATAGAGCAGAAAGCATAGCAGTCTGTAGAGGCAACTGTGACGTAATCGTGTCTATTTGTTTTGTTCTTCCATTGAGATGTACCCACGATCCAGAAATTGGAAATTCTATAGAATTGCACGAGGAATTCAAGGAATTCAACAGCATGTGAAATTCTATAGAATTCTATATCGGTAGCAGAATTCAAGGAATTCAACTGACGAGGGAACATATTTAGGTGTTCAAGTATTTTAGATTCCATCTTTTGGTGGTAAGTAGACCTCGATGAGGTATGAAAAATCTCAAAAGGATTTATTCCCTCTTGCCTTTGTTCCTGCGTTATGACCGTTTTACTCTATTTTTGGTTTACGGCAAGGTATTTCGAAAAAATTCTAATGCCGCATTTTTGACCTGAAATTTTGCCCATAGAAAGGTCTCATTGGCACTAGATTGTTCTACAAGTATCAGCAGGAGCGGATGTTTCCTTCACGAGATAATGAATTCCCGAGGCAGATCAGTTTTTTTCGAATGGTTGATAAAATACAGGATTTTTTAAAATTCGATTATCTGGAGAAGGAGACATTTGTTCGAGCTGACACTTGTAGAACAATCTAGTGCCAATGAGACCTATCCATGGGCAAAATTTCAGGTAAAAAATGCGGCATCAGAATTTTTTTGAAATACCTTGCCGTAAACTAGAAATAGAGTAAAACGGTCATAATTCAGGAACAAAGGCACTAGGGAATAAATTCTTTTGAGGTTTTTCATACCTCATCGAGGTTTACTTACCACCAAAAGATGGGATCTAAAATACTTGAACACCTAAATATGTTCCCTCGTGTGTGATGACCCTCACCCACACCCTCGCCTTTCCTCGCTATGTAACATGGAATTTACGGCAAGTGGAATTCTATAGAATTCTACTTGAATTTCTATTTTCTAAATGGTGGGTATTGCTGGTTTATCAATATTGATAGGTATTGAATAATGATAAATTAGTAAACCATCATTTTTGATAAAACTTGACTGATCGTTATCGAATATGAAAAATACGAATTCGAAGTTAGTAAAAATTTTTTCAATCTATTCCTTAGCTTTCTTTGATGAACCATTTGTTGTTTTAAGCTTGATTCACGGACATTCGAAGGTCATGAATCTATGTTCAATATTAATTCTAATATAAACAATTTTCTTTCTTGGTTACTATAGATTGGATCTTTGAGTGAGATTTATACAAAAATATGTAAAAAGCAAGTCGATTGTTTGAACTTCTATTGTTGATTCTTCATAGTTATCAACCAGAAAAGTATATTGCAAAATAGATGAAGCTCTTTCTTATACTACAATGTATTGTACTCCATTTGTAGTAATCCTTAAATAATTTTCCTTTTTTAGTTCCTTCTTAGCGAGCGTAATATCATATACCCAGTAGCTTTTTGAGAAGAATTTTAACGAGATACATCCATTTACTTCAAAGCTGAACTAATATCGATCGATATAGTAAGGTTAAATATGCAAACGGTGAGTCGTGAGTGACCGACCGGAGGTAGGCCGACGAACGACTAGACGTTGATTTAAAAGCTTTATTGTAAGTACGATAAGTGAGAGTTGAGTCACTTTGAGAAAATGGCGAATGATTTGATTCTTGAGGTAAAATAATTCTTTATTAGACATTTGACGTAAAAAGAACCTAATCATTAAAGCACTTCTGAATTCTAATATGATGTTATTTGTGTGTTGTCATTCCGAATTCCTGTTCACTTTCCTTTTTTAGTTCTTTAGTGAGTGTATTAACAAATGTCCAATAACTTTTTGAGAGGAATTCAAACGAGATGTATCTGTTCGGTTCAAACCTAAACTAATATTGAAGGATGTAGCGGTGTTAAATATGGAAACGGCTGGTTATGAGTGGCCGACCGAAGGGAGGTCGACGAAAAACTAGACGTTGACTTATAACGTTATTTCAAAGCATAGTTTTGCAATAAGTCTCAAGTAATTTAAGTTGCTTTTCCAAAAAGCCTAATTAATCTTGTTGGATAACGAATTCGACAAAATATTATTTTGTAAGAATAAAAAAGAAATTGAAAACTGATAAGAACTACACAATGTTATCTGAGTGTTGGAAGTTTCCGATTGCGTATCGATACGTTATGAGTAAGCTACTTTTGTGCACACGAGACTTCTAATGTGGCAGATGACAGGTAGAAAAACAAACCGTATATGGAAACGACTAGTTGATTTAAAAAATTTATCATAAGTGCACTCTAAAGATTGGGTATTTGTTACTATAGAAAACTCTTTCAAGGTTTTCGAATGGTTTGGGAATCTCTCTCGGGATTTCCGAATGGCTCGAAAGCCCTAAAAGAGTTTCCTATAGTAACAAATACCCAATTTATTTTTAGAGCGTGCAATAAGTGAGTTTCGCGGTACCTTAATAGATTCTCAAATAACTCGATTTTTGAGAAAAAATAATTCTTTATTAAACATTTTATGTAAAAGAGTATATCTAGTAAAGGAATTGTGAATATCAAACATAGTATTATTTGCTTATTGTAGCGTAGGCAGAAATAGATATGCAGCTGTGTCGACCTAAAGCTTTAAGAAGCTGGCCGGAATTCGCTAATTTGAAAAAAGATATTTTTTTATGGAATTGTGGTTTGGAGTGATCGCCATCTGTTTATACTATTGAACTTGATGGACAGACTGAAACATCCGAATCGTATCCAGTTCCGTTTTCTTAAAGAAGTAGTCGTATAGTGATAAATATTGCGTTTAAAAAGACAAATGTTTGTCTCTCCGTTTTGTTCAAAGGAGTCAGAGTTTAGAATTAGAAAATATGACGTCCCAAACCACTGAATATGGTCAGATATCTGTATTAGCCTCGATCAAACTCAATCGAAGACAAAGAACTCGAACTTGAGGTTCGCTTGTCATTTACATATGAATTTATATGAGGATATTTCTATAAAATGATCATCGCTAGATTGGGTGCTTTGTTTCGTAGCTTTCATGCAAACAAGGAGATTGAGATATAAGATAATCCAAATGAAATATATTTTGAATGATAATTACGCTAAATTTTCTTTCAAAAAAGGTTCAGCGAATCAGTAGGATGAGCGTTATTTGTATATATAGATATGTTTTTCAATATCCAGTGAAAATATGTTGTCCAATATTTAGAGCTTCAATTGAAAAACCATCAGTTTAAACTGAAATATAATCAATTGAAAAGATCAGCTTATTAATTCGAAGGATAGTAGCTCATTAAGTTGAATTTGAATCAATTAAAAAAGGAAATCCCAAGTGTATGTTTAATCAATTAAAGGATAGTCTGACATTGATTTAGGTCGGGAAGATGTAGAAGTCAACTTAGCTCTGGAGGGTCGAACATTCTGAGGACTTTTTTGATGATTTTATCAGTATTTTCAGCTCACCGATCATGTATGTGACTGATGTCGGAACTTCCATTTTATACTTTTTTTATCGCTTTCGAGTATTTTATGCTTTTATGGCATTTTTATATCTCTTTACAGCTTTTTCGTGTTTTACGTCAAGATATTGTGGGTATTTAGATTTATTATTTGCTACTTCTATTTGTTTATAAAGTTTAATCAATTGCGAAATCATCAGATTTTGGGTTTTAATTTTAATTCATTAAGGAACAATCATTTAGTTAATCTAAGAAATAAAATTTACAATTGTTCCTTATGATGATATAGTAATAAATAAATTGTCACCTCATATAGAATTTATAAACGAATTTCAATCATTGATTATCATCATAGATATCGTACCGCAATGTGTTGTTTTATTTAGTAAAGTAAATCGATTAATGTGAGTTGTTTTTTATCTATCCAAGACTGCTCATATTTAGAATCACATTAGTCCCATTTTATCACACTATGACGATTTGGATTGTCTCTATTATGAGAATATTGACAATGTTGGTTTATTTAATGTAGAAGAAGCTTTTAAATAATGGAATAATAAAGCTTTTAGTCATACTGATGATTGTGCTTAAGTACTTGATTATAATGATATTGTTGGTCTAATATGTTCATGTTCTTATCGACCATTGAGAAAATTTAATTGATAATTAGCCTGTCTCATTAGCAATTGCACACACGTTTAATGAGTATCTTAATATTACAAATAATAATATTAATATATATTTAGCAATAAATAAACTGTCGGCTATAATTCACAAGAAATGGACGCGTCAACAAATTAATGATTATATAAACGAAAATCATAGCAACTATCAAGTTAGAACATTATTTTTTCAGAAGTCAGTATAATAATAACTCATTTAATTTTCTGCTTTCTATTTCAAAATGATTAAACTTAAACGATCTTTGTGAAATGAATCAATATATTAGAATTACTCTTATAAACGTAATATTTATTTTTTATTGTTTTCTTTCGTGTGTACATGCATTCATCTATAAAATATTAATTATTCTCTAATTCTTTCTTTATTTCTACCCTAGATCTGTAGCCCCAAAAGGGTACTATCGTGTAAAAGATATGAAATGCATCGAAAGAAATTAACTCTGCATTTCTTTATTCTCAATTTACAAGCACAACACCTACCTATAAACTATTTTTGATAAACAAACATCGATTGCTAAAAGGCAAGAGTTGAGAATAACACTCTCCGCTAGTCTTTTTGTTAAGAATTATGGTGAGTCTTTTTTTCGATTAACATATTCACCTTCTCATTCTGCAACTGTATATAATGTTAAACACTATTTTTATTGGGTGGTGATAAGATAACTTAAAACGATGTTTTACACAGAGATATTTGTTGATATTGACGAAGAATATTCCGTATATGAAACAAAAACATAAATACTTGAGAAGATTTGGTGAACTGGTGAGGCATCTATACAAAATCAAATAAAATCAAAGCAGTCGGTAGTTGTTAGGGATGTTCTAGGTTTTGGTTTTGGGTTTTGGGTTTTCGTCTTTCTATTGAATTAGGATAGGTGTTCTTTACTATTGTAAGGACAAAACATAGTATTGTTCGGGCCGGCCTAGGGGTTATTCGGGCCCTCTTTCATATGACCCGAACAACAGGATGCTTTAACCTTATAATAATTGAGAAAAGTCATCAGCTCACAATTGGTTGACGTAGTAGTATTTTTCTCCGATATTGTAAGGGTAAAACATCGTGTTGTTCGGGTCATATGAAAGAGGGCCCCGAATAACCCTTAGGCCGGCCCGAACAATACTATGTCTTGTCCTGACAATAGTGGAGAAAATTGAACTGACAGTTCGATCATCTGATAATGCTTTTCTTCACTATCGCAAGGATAAGACATAAAGTTATTCGGACCAATTCATGTATTATCTAATCCTCTCTCATATGATCCGAACAATAGCATGTTTTGTCCTTACAATAGTAAAGAATACCTATCCTAATTCAAAAGAAAGACGAAAATCCAAAGCCTAGAACATCCCTAGTAATTGTTACTAAATACAGTCCCTCACGGACAAAAAAAACTATCATTTTCCATTTCATTTTTGCACCGCTTAATACGTTGTTTTAGAAAAACAAAATATTCCACGAGATGCGACGTGAAAAGAACTACAATCTACAGGGTGGCCCAAAAGTCACGTTACCCAAAAAAAATTAAATATCTCCCTTACGGCTTGAGCAGAGAAGCTGGTTTTTTATCAATGATAGAGGCATCTTCAAGCGTTATATCTATACGAACAAGGCCAGGAACAACCAATGTTTAGTAGCCCTAATGAATTCAAAAAAGAAAATTTTACTTTTTCACAGATAGTAAAAAAACAATACACAGGATAGTGCAAAGGTCACTTCGTCGAAAAGAAAATTGAATATCTCCCTTACGACTCGAGCAAATGAGCTGATTTTTTTATCCAAGATAGAAACATGTTCACACTCCAAATCTATACGGACAAAATTAGTGAGAACCTTTGCTAAGTGCATTGTTTTCTTTTCCTATTTGTAAAAAAGTAAAATTTTCTTGTTGAAGTCAATAGTGATACTTAACATAGGTTGTTTCTGACTTTGTTCATATAGATATAACGCTTGAAGATGCCTCTATCATTGATAAAAAAATCAGCTTCTTTGCCCGAGCTATAAGGGAGATATTCAATTTTTTTTGGGTTACGTGCCTTTTGGGCCACCCTGTACAAATTAAGGCTTATTTTTATATAATTTTTACTTGCAAAAAAAGCAAAACTGTGTGCGACCAATTTTCGACGCTGCGAAAAAATCATTTTTTGTTTTTATGCGACGAGAAACTCCTTTTCATTATTTCAACTTTTTATCGATTAATATGCTTGTGTAAAAAAAAATAAAATATACTACAAGATGCAGCGTGAAAAGCTCTACAACCTACAAAGTGAAACCTATTTCAATTATACACTTTTTATTTTCAAAAACAGTAAAATTCTGTGAGATCAATGTCTGACGCTGCAAAAAAATTATTTTTCTACACGAACGAGAAATTCCTTTCTTCTTATTTGAATGAATTGTTCTGTGGAAATTATAGAGCTTTTCACGCTGCATCTTCTGGTATATTTTATTTTTTTAAAACAACGTATTAAGCGATGTACAAGTGAAATGAAAAATGATAGTTTTTTTCGCGAGGGAGAGTGATAGAGCACAATTTTTTTTCTTTCTGTCGAGCTGATATTCGATGCCGCAAAAAAAACACCCAGTCTACACATAATGCAATTCAACAAATACAATTTCATCATTCGGTAGAAAGAAAAAGACTTTAATGATGCGTTGTTTACCAGTGTGTCGTCATTATGTACATTGACTGGAAATATCTCCTTGACATCGAAAGTATGACTTAAAATTGGAAAAATCCAATGAGCCATTTTTTCTCACTCAATTGTGAGTATAAAAAGACGTGCGTTGCTTCAATACCGTCTGTCCTCTAAGTTTACCATTCACGAACACATTCTTACTCTAAACAAATATTATTCATTGCTTTTCATCGATAATCACAATAAATCTTAGTGGGTAAAAAAGAGTATGACTGATCTTTGGGGTGCTCTTGACGAGACTGATCCACCTTTGGAAAGTCCAGAAACTACGGTAGCTGTAAAAACTCCTGATATGCTTATAGTTCAAGACCTGATTAATCATGACAAAATTCGTAGTGAAACCATACAACTCAGAACGTCGTTAGACTGCTCAGCCCGAATTGTCGTTGCGGCGTATAGAGTTGCGGATTATATTCCCAACCTAAAGGATGCTGAACAACGTGAATTTTGGGAAATATCAGTGAGTATGATTTTGTTCTCATTCGATAAAAATGCTACTGAATATTTCGATATATCTATTTGATAAACGAATTTAATAAATAGATATTTATTTTTTAATTTTAGGTTATACCAACTCTAGTCAAAAGCTTAGACCAGGATGTCAAGGCACGTTCGATCGTCATGGAATCCATTTCTTCAGTGCGTGATTTGGCAATCAGTATAAAACAAGGTGCAGAATTAGTCAAATTAAGCAAAGGTACTCTTAATACACTCCCCTATTAATTGCTTTTTTAACAGAAACGTTTGTTTAGGTTCGCCAACATCAGTTGCTGCTGCCCAGCGTACTGTCAGTACTGCGCTTAATGATTTGAACAAAAGTATTGAAAAAGCTGAATCGTTAAATAGCTCCGCCATAAGTGAATTTGCGGGACAAACCGAAAAATTGCTCAAAATCATGGGTCCAAGAACAGCAGAATATGCGAAACAAAAGGCTGAAATTGAAAATCTACTCCGATTGGAGTATGAGAAAGAAGAAAAATTACATGCGGAAATTGCTCATAAAAAAGGTAAAGTGTGTGTGGTATTGTATTTCGAGGAAAGAGTTAACCCCTACTCTGGTCAAACAAACGATTGCAGACACAGAAGATTGGTTTATTAGTAGCTACTTTTAAAAGAATTTGTATTATTTGATTCGAAATTCTTTTCTTCTCTTCACAATAATGTGCTCATTAATTTTCGCCAATTTGCGTGGTAGACACCTCGATTGATTAATTGCCTTCGAGCTAATACAGAGAGAAAATTGTTGAAATGATCAACATTTTTTACTACGAAATTGAGAGTCCATATTCATTTGTAAGTTTTACATCACTACAGAGTTCTATTTATGGTTCAAATATCACCTCACAAGCAATTAATCAGTTGAAATAATAATGTTTCTTCTGTTATCATCTTAGCGATGAGTTTCTGCCGATACAGTTCTGTACTATGAAAGATTACTTTAAGAATCAATTTATTTAGGAAAGATGGAAAAATACAGTCATCTAATGCATGTTACACAGAATCGACTAAGTGGAGTACAGGTTGCTTTGAACGAAACTAAACATCGAACAAAACAAATGATGGCCCTAAATGAACAAATCGAAAAAACTATTCAAAATATCCCGGCTACGATTCGTAAAACTGAAACAACGACAAATATTGATCGGAGTTCGTGGATACCATGGAAAAGAACAACATCGACAAATACTACATCTCGCATGGTATGTCGTTTACTTATTGTTTTTGCCAATTTTTCTGAATTTGAAGTTTTTATTTCAATTCCCAGATGGAAAATTCGAATCGAGATGTTGAGAAAAACTATTATGAAAGCATAGTCTTATCAAGAATGGCTCGGATAAAAGAGAGTCAAAATCAAGAAACGGCAAAAGAAAAAGTGACCAATGATTTAGAAGAATGCCTTAGCAACTATAAGGTCGAGTATGAAAGCATTGCTCGAGAATTTCAAGAATGTGAAAAAGTTCTTCCTGAAAAGATGGCTGCAATTCAACGTGAGATTAATTCCCTCAATGATCGTTTAATTGACATCGATAAAGAAGCCGCTGATGCTGCCAATACTTTTGGCCATTCTGGGACTACACTAGTCCAATGTTTAACTGAGGTCCGAACTCTGGCAAAAGCAATTAATTATGGTGCTACAGCATATACGCCATTAGTTGGCGTTTTGAAAGGTAGTTTAAAATACGTTTTGTTAATGTTTCACTTTAATATGATATACTTTTCGTTCATTTATTCACTATTCAGCTGTCAGAACATCTGTTGATGCTCAGATCGAATTACTTATGAGTAAAGATCCTACCGATATTTTTCTCGGTGGAAATCAACTATTGAGACAAGTCGAATGTCTTGGACATTATCATACTTGTGCCAGTCAATGTTTGGAACCACCACAAGAATACAAAGATATCGCAGTGACATCGCAAATGAAAGCCATCGAAATGTCATGAAATACTAATCGTGATCTTCAAAAACAGAAATGATGAAGATTGTTAATCTTGAAATAAATCTTGTTTAATAAACTGAATTTCACTTTTTGTGTTTTGACAGAACGTAATAAAGCTATCGATAAATTCAATAAAATGAATCTTGCTTGATTCAGTTTCTAGTTGGCACTTGAAAAAAAACTGGTTGGATATGTCTCACGAGGGAAGGGTCCCAACTGTCCAATCGCTTTTGAGCCGAGACTATGTGCGTTATGTAGACCCAAATGAGTTATGAATAGTCTGAAAAAAGTTGGGGCCGCTGGCTTATTGCTATGGAGATATTGCATTTTTATAGTATTTTTAAAAAAATGCTGTGGTCTCCCTCAGGGATACCAGAAAAACTGATTTTCGAATTACGACTTGAAACTTTGGATAGAGATAGACCTCAATGAAAATAGTTTACTGTGACTATTTCAGATTTTTTCGCCCTTCCTACCTTAGAATGCAGTTATGAATAGCTAGTCTCTATAAACTGGCAGATTTGATGCCCTTATCTTAAGATAAAAGCAGATGACAAAATCTCAAAAAACATTCACAATAAACTATCCTCATTGAAGTCTGTCTCTATTCAAAGTTTCAAGTCGAAATTCGAAAATCAGTTTTTCTAGTATCCCTGAGGGAGACCACGGCATTCATTTTTAAAGAATACTGTAAAAGTGCAATATCTCCATAGCAATATGCTAGCGGCCCGAACTTTTTCCAGGCTATTCATAACTCATTTGAGTCTACATAATGCACATAGTCGCGGCTCAAAAGCGATTGGACAGTTGGGACCCTTCCCTCGTTAGTATTGAAGCCAAACTCGATACCCAAACTCACCAAATCCAAACAGTTTGGGTTTGATGCATGTCTAGAGATCCGCGTTCTGAATCCAGAAAGTTGAATAGGTCAGTGCGAAATCTGAGTTCTGTTTCGCAACTGCTAGAATGACCAGATTTGAAGAGTGGCTTAGAAGTCCTGAAAAAGACTGAATTTTTTCTACCTGATACTTCTGTCTTTAACTTTTAACTTCTTTCCCGTCATCATATCTATAACTATTTTACTGCTATTTATTCGTTAGTTTTTTTAAAAGATGGATAGAAAAATGAGTGAAAACTGTCTTGTAACACGGTTAAATGAATACGAAGCTCATGCTTTTCTTTTTTAATTAGTATCAACAAATAATGGATTACAGACAAGTGATTTTGTGATTATTGCAGCACAAGTCACTTCATGATGTATAATAAGTTGAAACGTATTTATTATTTTATATTACTACAAAGTCGGCACGCCAAAACGCTGCCGTAAGATAAAAATCTACGTTGTCGATATTTCACGTCAAGGAAACCCATTTTGAGATAGGGATTAAATTTAATATAATTTGGCCACCATCCAAGATTTTAAGAACAGATGGTTTTGTGTCTGCAACAATTGTTCCATGGTTTCAAACTCTTATTCTTCTACCCATAGTTTACATGTTTAACACTAATAGTTCTTCAAAAAATCTACATTGAACCTATTTTTAATTGACTTTCCCATCAAGACATGAAAGCTGGGACTGCTACCATTCACTCCTGAATTTATAGTAAATAAGCAAATACTTTTATTCTTATGAGGAAACCACTTAAAGTAATACGTTTCAATTTCCTTCATTTATACATTATTCGATAGAGACTTTTGAGCTGGTAGAAAGCCCAAAAGGATATTGGCTGGATCCTCTTCCTTCAAAGATTATGGCCATTTTATTGGATTTTCAGACCATTTCTATATATCTATCGGAAAAACCGAATTATGGAATTTTGGCTTGAAATCTTGCTTATAAATAACTTAAATGGCCGTTAGAATAATCGGAAAGTTTCAGCCAAAAGAAATGTTCTCTTCTTGAGATACAGAATTTTTAAAAGAAATCCTGTTCGCCACAATTAGGTCATATAAATCGAGTTCACTTAAAAACTCAATATTTCAAGAAGAGAACATTCTTTTTGGCTGAAAATTTCGGATTATTCGAAGGGTCATTAAAGTTATTTATAAGCAATATTCCAAGCCAAAATCACATAATTCGATTTTTCCGATAGGTATCTAATATCCATTTCAAAATAGAATGCAGTCGGTTGCAAATTGAATAACTCGGCAACACTGACAGCTAACGAGTTCGGGTTTTCACCATAAGAAAGAGAAAACCTGGGGCTATTTATCTTTCAAATATTGTAATGGACGAAATCTTTTGGAAAACTGTCATTTTTGCAGATCTTTTTTGCTGGAAAATGAAAATTATCCAGCGAAAAAAGCAAGTATTTTCACTTTTTCGTCTGAAAAAAATATCTCAAAATTTTGAAACATATATGTTCTTGTAGAGCTCAACGAGTTCTAAAAGAATATATCTATTTCGAAATTTTAAAATATTTTTTTTCAGACGAAAAAGTCAAAAAATTCATTTTTTAGTTTTATCGCATGATTATATAGTTTTCATGTATTTTTAGAAAGATCTGCAAAAATGATAGTTTTCCATAAGATTTCGTCCATTACAATATTTGAAAGATAAATAGCCCCAGGTTTTCTCTTTCTTATGATGAAAACCCGAACTCGATAGCAGTCAGTGTTGCTGAGTTATTCAATTTGCAAGCGACTGCATTCTGTTTTGAAATGGGTAGTAGCAATGTACTGAAAATTCAATAAAATGATCATAACCTTTGTAGGAAGAGGGTTCGGTCCTATCCTTTCAGGCTTTTTACTAGCTTCAATGCCTCTATCGAATGATATATGAATGTACAAAAATGGAGAATATCACCTTGGAAGATTTCCTTGTTAACTATCCAAAAACACACTATCTCTCAAATTCGATTTTCCTCAAAATGAAAATTAAAGTCGGCTCGACGAATTCATACCAAGAACCATTCTTCAACTGCTTCCAAGACAGCTGATTTCTAGAGATACAACTTCAGCACGATATGCATGGTTAACCTATCCAATTCGCTCAGACATGAAACTAAAGACATTGAACAAAACATTACTAGGCAATCTTTTACCAAAACTATCACGCTCACCTGAAATTGGAAATTGAAAGTATCCAGTCTTGCGATCAAGGATTCAAACAGACTATGCATTCTATCGGACTGTCTGTAACTTTTTTAAAAATATTTTCAATGGAAAACTGCATTTTTGAAATAAGAAATATATTTATGAAAAGATTAAGTGGACATATTTTCAATTGAATAATATGAAAAATGAATTTTCCACATTCCTAATCGATATTGCCATGACTACACAGGTGAGACCATCAGGTTCGGAGAGGCTTGATATCCAATAAATCGAAAGACTTGAGGCTTTGAGGGACTGGATTTAATCTATTTATCTCAAACAAAGCCTCCAGCAACGTCACAAACAATTAAATAAAATTTGTTCATTAGAAACATTAAAAATTTAGGTGCCTTCCGCAACAATTATGATGGCAAATTCCTAAAAAAGCTTACTTTGATTCGAAAAAGGCCAAAAAGAACGAGTATAGAAAAAAAATTTAGTGGTTTTTATTTTTTTCAATTCATTCAGACAGAGAAATAACGAAAAAATCGATGTTGTAATGTTTACAATGTGCACCTCTCAGCGGACGAAAATTCTTTTCCTCCCACAATGGTAATCAATACTCGAAGTTTTGAGTACAAGAGTGGCTTTTTGTTCTAACAAGGCAACTTTTTATATGTTAATGTGTATGCTTTTCATAGATAAAAAAATTAACCTTTTCGTTTCTTGTCCGATCAAGTAGTTGCTTATACAACATCAGAAATTTTTAAAATATCACAACAGTAAGCCGTTTGAAGAATTTTTCTCAAATTTAGGTCAAATTTAAGGTGTTATACGATCGCATTTTACTGGGTTTTTTCTAGCATAGCCGAGCATCTTTGAGCAACTGTTAACTTTTTCGTGGGGAAGGGGAGAGGCACAGTGGGCAGCAGAGCTAGGCAAGTACGGACTTTCTCGAGTACGAGTATGAGTACGAGTACCAACCCCTCGAGTACAAGTACGAGTACCAACCTCTCGCGTACGAGTAAAGCAAAAATCCCACTCGACATCAGAACTTCGAATACTATTAATTCGAAACATATATTCAAATCGTTAAGCCTAGTTATCAAATATGTATAAGTAGATTTTATAGATGGCTGTGAAGCGGAAATAAAGATCTGTGAGGCAAACCTTTTCATGTCTCGAATTCCGTTTATCTTGTGCTGAAGTTTGTCGAAATGTCCGCGTCAGAATGTCTTGTTCTGAAAAATTTACAAAAGAATCTCGATTATCTTGTGAGAAGGAACAAATGAGAGTTTACAGAATTCGGAACTGCTTCATGAGTATCCGGGCAAAGACTAGTACTTGTTTCATCTTCAAAGGACATAAATGCGTATCCAACCTTAATACAACATATTTTATCTAAGAGAACGGCAGGAGGTATGGTTTATTGTGCAAAGTTGTTCGATCAGTTTCTCGAATCAAATCTGTGCTTGTCCCCAGAGCCGACAAGATCTCAATAAACTCTGTAGAAGGATACTGATGTGTCTCGAAAATAAATTTTTACTATTGATGTGATTACTTTCGTGTCGCTCTCATATCAGGAGACATTCATGAGTATCGGAATAAAAAGAGACGTAAGATACATATAGTGCAGCTAGATGAAAATAGGTATAGAGAGGTGAAACATGCATCAGATTATTGTCAGATTTAAGTGGATTGACATCAATAAATATGCTAAGATCGAATATAAAGGCTTCTATATAGTTATGTGAAGGGTCCTCAGATAATAATAGGTGCGAGAGATTAGAGCAGTACCATCGTCTTAGCTATAGGATTTCATTATTTAACACTATATCTAATATATCTCTATTAAAATTGAAAAACGAATGCAGAGTATCTCTATTAGTGTTAACAAAGTAATTAGACATTTTCGCGATTGTATTAAGTTAGCATCGGCATTATGCAAACAAATACTGTTCCTGACAACACAACACTGCACTTGCTGTATTTTTGGACATTTGTCTTTAGTGTCACAACAATATTGTTCTCTTTGTGCATTATAACTCTACTCATATATCCAAATGAAGCTTACATGAGTAAGATAAATGTTTATTGTGCTAACGCTAACTTCATACGAATGCTAAAGCATTAAATCTTTTTTGAAACTTACAGAATAATGTAAAACTATTTTTTTTCGAGCAAACACAAAAGTTTTAACATTTTTTTAATTTTCCTGCTGTGCAGACAAGCTGAGGTTAGACACTGTTTTATTGAGATGAATATAGGTATAAACGCTAACCGCTAGTAATAGGTGGTTCAGTATAGAAGTAAGAATTCACACTTTGTTAGCAATGAAGAGATATAGGTATTCGAATTTGAAGCATAGCTACGATAGGAAAGGCACAGTTATGCAGGGTTAGACACAGGTATGAAGTCAGATATAATTGCAAGTGGCAAGATATTAATATAATAACTTCAATATGCAAATAAAGGTTCCATTATAGTTTAAGCATAGGAGTAAGGGGTCAGTAATAGTTATAAAGGGTTTTACATACTTCTGAGAGGTATATGTAGAAATAAGGAATTAGATATAGAAATAAAGAGTTAGCGATAGGAAGAAGAGGTTAAGGATAGAAATAGGGAGGTAGATATAGAGTTATGGGATTAAGAATAGAAATCGGAGGGCAGATATAGGAATAAGGGAATCGGTATGGAATTAAGCAGTTGAGGATAGAAATAGTGGATTAAAAATAGGAATGAGGGTAGGGAGTAGATATAGAATCAAGGATAGGGATAGGGGTATATATAGAATGACAGGGTTTAGGATAAAAATAAGGAGTAAGGGATATAAATATGGGACTAGGGATAGAATTAAGAGGTTAAGGTCAGAAATAAGAGATTAGATATGAAATTAAGGATAGAAATAAAGCGCTTACCAATTCAAGAAAAATCGCGATTTAACCGTGCATTGATCGCGATTTTGTTGCAAAATCAATAAAAATCACCATTTTGGACGATCTCATCGCGATTAACCGCACGATTTATCGGCCGAGGTATCTCGATAAAATCGTCGATTTTGGCCCGATTTTCATGACATGGGATAAGAAATAATCAAACGATTGAAAAAGACATTCTTTTTCAACTGATCACTTTCTTCTTTCGATCGTTTTTTTGTTTCTATGATTCATTGAAGAAAAAAAAATTGACTTATCAGATACAAAAATGTTGCTGCTACAAAATGGTATAAAATTGAAATTTCTAGTATGTGCTATCACTAAGCTATGAAGCTATTACCAAGAAAACAAAATATTTCCATATTTTATAAACACTTGTTTTTCATTTTTTTATGAGAAAACAGGAAGAAATGTTTCACTGTAAGTTCAAATCATTAGATCGGATAAAATAATCTCACAGCAAGACCGACTGCAAATATCATAGTATTCTAGATGTTTTCTATAGGTAACTTTAAAGTGAATATTGTCGTTAAGCGTTACTTGTGAAACAGTAATTAACTGAATTTCAATTGTTTGTCACTACTAATTGAGTACAATATGTGAACAGATGTATAAGTAGTTAAGATCACTATATAAAGCTGAACATTTTCCTGCATAGCAACATCAGGTATTTGAGAAAGATCCTCTGTGTAATGGAGATCTAATATTTTGGATTTAAGAACTCCTATTAATGCTCCATTGTTTTAGATCGTTAAATCGAAAATCAAAATTTTGTCGGTAGCCATCTCCATACAAAGTGGGTCGGTGCTCTGGCGGGCCCTCTCTTAAGAGAGAGTCCATCGAAGTACTCAATAAAATTTAGTTTTTCTAATTTGATATTCTCATCTTGTTCAGCATCATAAAAAATCTTTAAATCCAAATTTTTAGCATATTTGATTGAGCTGGTGAAAGATTAGCTCAATTTTACTAATAAGCACTCACAAGGTTAGTTGAAAGATATGATAAAAAATTACCAGAAGTGTTTGTGAAAGCTAAACAAGATGCACTATTTACATGCGATTTTTCAATAGATTAAATCCATTTTATTTGTTAGATAATAACCATGTGTGATCATTGTTTTGACTGCTGTCTAGTCATTTTGTGAGCTCTCAGACTAATTTTTGACATATGTTACACAGTTTTTTCTTCTCTACAAAATGGAAAAAAAGAGTTTAACCCTCTGTTGGTGGATGTGGCATTTATACTACCTCGAGTATTTTCTCAAAGTTGAAGAATGGTATATATTTCATATCAATCAGAAGTGAGTAGAAACAGTCGGTAGAGTACTTTTCGTGTATTGATAAAATAATCCTGTTAGTACTTCGAAGTATTAGAAAAATTTGGACATAGTGCAATATAAAAAAATATCCAACATAGGTTGTTAGAGTGTACGCCATGAAGCGATGAAGTGTTTAGTTCTCTAGGCTATGTTAGGAATCATTAAAAGAATAGAAAATAAAAGCTATTGTTTTAAGCATGTGACCATAAATAAAAAATATCGCCAATTTTCTGCTACTTGTTCAAGAAACTTTACTGCTTGTAAGTAATAATACAAATCAATCAATGATGAACGATCTAAAAGCAATTAATTATTATACGAAGCATAAGAGAGTTTTTCCGTAGTGGGATGATGTCACTACTAAGGAATGTATTGAAAACGTTGAATAATTTTCGGTTTGTTCGGTTTAATTTTGCCTCGTTTTTGTACCTTGTTACGATGTATTCGATTGCGTTGACTACATAGATGGATTCAATATATAGAACACTAGAAAAAAGAAAAAACTCACGATTTCACTGGATCAAAACCGAAGACATATTTCAAAATATCCATGAATACAATAAATCCGATAAAACCAACAATAAAACTAATAGCAACTATATAACATAGAAAATATTTAATGACAACATATTAAGATTAATAATCATTTAACATACTTATTCCACATGAACGTGATGTATAACGTCGAATGATGCTTGCACTAAATTCAATTTCACAATAACGACCGGAATACCTTGATGTACATTCACAAGTAAAATTCAACCAATATTTACGACACACACCATTATTGAGACATGTAATATTGTGACAAAAATCAACGAGCAGTTCACAATTTTCTCCATACCAACCTTCCGTACAATTGCACTGAAATTTTGTGGCCGAAATATTATAACAAGTGCCTTTTAATGAAATCATAAACATAAATTAAAAAGAAAGTGTAAATACATTTACCATTATTGTGACAAGTGGTCGGTTTACATAGCCGAATGTCATTTTCACAATCGTCACCCTCGAAGCCAGGCAAACATTGACAAAAGTAACCAAGATTCATTCGACTATCATTGTGACATAGACCATTGGGTTGACACGGTTGAAGTATATCACATGGATTAGAAGAAATATGGCGTGGTGTCGTACTATTCATTGTGGAATCTATCAAAATAGGAGAGTTCGATGTAACAAATGAGATGGATGTCTCTATTGTTGTCAAGTCAGTATCACTATTGTTCACCCATTCTGGAAGCCAATCTAAATTCACAGGAGAATATTCCATTTAGTCTTTTTTTATTAATAGAAAGATTACATACCTTGAACAGCTGTACAATCACGCATGAATACTTCCAGTTTAACATTATTTGCTGATTCGTTGTTAGATGATGTTATTAAACTAATGACTAGACCCCAAATATTAGAATTGTTCTGAGATGATATAATAATTGTATTATTGAATGTGGATACATATGTTAATATTGATCCTTGATTATCGACTTGAAATGAATCATTTTCGAGCAGAAATTGAACAGAAATATTTTTCACATTGGTTGAATAACTTGGATCAAGTTGGATTGTAGAGAGAACAAGAGCATCCGGATTGTCTAGCGTGTAAGTTGAGATTGGATATCGAAAGCGAATTTTAATTGTCGATGATGACATGCTAAAATTCATTCCTTCCCAATTGCGTGACAACATCATTGACAATGGAATTTTGATCTTTGGAATGGTATCAATCTTTTGGAAAATATTCGGATCATCATTTATAATATCTATGGCTTCACTGCATTGAGAACAG
Organism: Macrotrachela quadricornifera; assembly: GCA_022393335.1. Lineage (NCBI taxonomy): Eukaryota > Metazoa > Rotifera > Eurotatoria > Philodinida > Philodinidae > Macrotrachela > Macrotrachela quadricornifera. The sequence continues at coordinate 42,862 of JAJEKB010020889.1, read as the reverse complement.
TCTAGAGAACAACAAAATATTGTCTTTGTCGAAAAACAAGTCGATGGCCAAGTTTTTAGATTCTAAATTTGATCGATATATGTATATTTGATACTCACCTAAATATGTGATCCACAAACTTGAGCAGAATTTTTCGCCTTGATCGTATGATGTGATATAGAGTCCAGATGTCCAAATAAATGAACTACTGTTCCATGTAAAGTTTTTAATAGTATATGTGCTACTGACATTGAATGAATGTCCGATAGTGCCGTTTAACATTATAATAGAGAATGCAGTGACACCATTGCTTGATAAACTTGAAGAATTACATTCGATTGTGTAACTCGAAATACTGTATGGATAAGGAAAGGTCAGACTTTTATTGTGTACTCCTGTAGTTCCGCTATGAATCACCCATGTTTCATTTAGAAGATTTTTGCTCAATTTAGAATCTTAAGTAAAAAATACGGCACTTTTGTTTTCACATTTATCGAATATACTTACTATTATAGGACAGATTAGAGCAATTACGCACATAGATTGCCAATGAAACATGATCAAGTATCGAATTATCATTGGTTGGACCGAATATCATTCGTATACTCGACAATAATGATAAACTTAAACAAGGAATACCGAAACTGACGAATGAAGTATTCACTATTGATAAAGAGTTGCTTTCTATAATTGATCTATTTGAAAGCAAGTAATCGACTGTCATCCATTCTATAAAAGTATCATCCAACAGCATGATAGTAATATTCTCTAATAAGGCAACTTGATTTTGATTGAAATAGATATCAATTGAATAATTCGAAGAAATTGATTGATAACTAAAATCTTGACTTAATATATCGATCATATTATCACGTGATATTGTATCGTTCACATCAAAACTTTCAAGATTGATTTCTTCGTTCATTATATCATTTTCTGTTGTACAATTGCAAGCTAGAATAAAAACAATGTTATCTCAAATATTTTATTCTTTCTTACTGAAGATATCCTACTTGGAGATACATAGCAAAGAATTAATTGAAGATCACGTGAAATATTTTTTAATAGTTCCGTATTTTTCGATTGCAAAGTTATAGAATTAATAAATTGACAGGAAGAAAAATTGATATACAATGTGGATGAATTAATGAAGTATTGTGTGATATTATCATCAGTAGTAACATTGACAATTACCAAATCAGAGAATGATGAATTGAATTGAAGAGCAACGATGTTTGCTGTATTCTCACTAAGATCAAAGGTTACTGATTGGTTCATTTTATTGAAAATAGTTGTATTAGTGGCACCGAAAGTCTTTGCATATAATGAGAAAGCTGCTGGATAAGTGGTCATATAAGTAGTAGAACATTCTTAGAAAAGGAAGAAGAACAAAAATACAAAATAAAAATAAATGAAATGCAAAACAGACCGTCAGATGATGGCGTAGAGGTGGAGCTAGAAAAAACAAAGTGTAGTAAAATCTAGTTTTAAAAACAAATTATTTCCTAAGATGTATACTTTGATGTTGGAGCCGGATTCACTATGAATTTTTGGCATAGTTGGTTTGATTGTAGTCTTTGACTAGAATAATACAAATATACAGAAAGCAATTTAAGAGGTCATCCACAGTCGAATTACTTTTCGCTACCTATATATCGCTAACGAAGGTTTTTTTCCAAATTTTTGTTTAAGTATCCCAAATGAAAATACTTTTTTTACTTGAAGTTCATTGTTTCGCTCTTGTCAAAATATTAGACTACTTGGTTTTAATTGTAGGAAGTATGGAGTGAAACATGAGATTGTGTTCAGTATTTGGACATTATGTCTTCAACATTTTGAAAGATACAGTTTTACCTATGCTATAAAACCATCCTATTTATCGAATAAAAAAGAATATTTTGACCTTTTCGTAAGCTGAGTTGGAGACACTACATTATGAACTGAGCCAACTAGTGAAAGTCGGTCCTTACGCTTAGAGTCATCTCATTCAATTAAAAATCAAAATCTGGCTTCACATCCTAGTTTAGCAAATTCAATAATCTCTTTAAAACCCCTTATGGATGATATAGCTAGGCAAAGAATACGACGCAAATGTTCTTAATTGAACGCGTTTTAACTTTGAGTGAGCTTGAGTACTATAATGGTCCCTTACTTATTAAGAAAACATGTAGGACTCATGAATGTCACAACCGCTTCGTCTACTGCCAAACACAAAATTTCAAAAACTTCAATCATACATACTAGATACGTGCATGGTGACATTGTCGCAATGATGGCAGCACTTTCTTTTTGATGAAGATTGTTAAAACGGAAACATGATTTATAGAGTATTGAGATGGAACACAGGAGGTCATTATCAAGGTGTGAATGGGCTACAAAGCCTATTGATCAGAACTGAAAAATGTTTCTTTTTTGAAAATTCTCGGTTGTTTAGAATGTATTTAGAATATTGTCTACTTTTGATCAAAGTATTGTGCAATTCTATAGCTGTTAGTAGATAAAGTGACAAAATCTGTCAATGTGATCAAATTTTAGGAATTATCGAACACTACCTAGAAGAGATATCTATAATAAACTTTTGAAACATTTGTGAATTACCAATGCTTTGTCAGTAAAAAGCTATTTTAGAATTCTACCTCTTTCAAAACTATAACTCAAATATGATGAACGATACAAAAATTGCACGTTCAATTGAAAATATTTGATCGTATATATTTTTTCTGAAATAAGTACAGAGTTATTTTAAAGAAAGAAGTGATTTTTACTAAGCATATAGTGTAAAGGAGAATACATTCTACTCCATGATGTTGCACATTGCGAAGTCAATTCCACCTAATTCTAGAAGCTAATTAGATGATCAAGATTATTCACTTTCTGACAATTACATGCCAAAAGATGAAACTTGCAGAAATCTATATTTGGCAAAAACATCATCTTGGCATCAGTACATCAGCTTACGGAGGAGTCAAAATGCCGCTTTTCCCCACAGGTGTCTTGCTCATATTTTAGGTGGCATCTTAATTGCAGAACTTTAGCGCAAAATAAGAACACTGATCAAATAGGATGGTGTTATAACCTAGAGAAGAATCTGTATTAAAATGTTCACTAGCTTAAAAAGTGTAAGTATTCCAGAGTTAATATCAAAATATTGAATGCATCTCTAAACTGAAAATTTAAAATATTCTTCAGCGATGATGGACTTTCTTTTGAAGGACCTCTTCTTAAAATTGGATTTGTAGTAGTTTTTAGACACCTCTTAAAAGTCTAGACAACAAGACCAAAAATTGAATATGACTGAATGAAAGCATGAGGTCACCATCAAAAACTCTTAAAAAATCTCATATCAAATTGTGTGTCTTAGCTGTACAGAGAAAGATATCGAACAGATATTATTTTCTAATTCTTTTGCAGATAAGACAAAGAGACTGAAGATTACGACGTCATGCCATGCGACAATTGTTCATGGCTGCTTTAAGTTAGACTGAATGGACACAATATCATTTATATGAGCATACCTATCGATGGCAACCATACAAAGAAGTTGAAAACCAATTTGTTGTGAAGTAGGCGTCCATTGAACTTTCATCGTCCATTTTTGTTGATTGCCAATGCGAATGAGTTGATCCTTGACAAGATTGCCAAGTGCAAATGACAAAATTCCAACTATACTAACTTTTTGTTTCGAACAGGTGGTATTGATGATTAGTTCAAATGAAAAAGGAATATTGACAGTAACATTTACAAAAGATGATGTCAGCTTGACATAGTCAACATTGGTGATTGACTACAACGCAGCCCTGATGAGCTTCGGATTTTGAGGAGAAATTGAAATGGTGTAGAACTCAATGGTGTGTTATTTCCCGGAATGAAGTCTTCAATTTGAATGGATACAGCGTACCACACACCTGTTCTGTATTGTTGAATAGTCAAAGTACAATTGGATGAGAGTATAATGTTTGATGGTAAACTGTTAAATGCACAGGCATCACCACATTCATTGGTCGTATTTGCTAATCGACATTGTACTTCATCATTGTCTGGATCAATGACAGTAAGGTCGATGATTTGAGGCTGACCGTTGTCAACAATGACAATCGGTGAAACTAGGGCGACATGTGGTGATGAATTGATTGTTCCATTTGGTCGGTTAGGAGAAGTGACCGCCAGTAATAGACTCCATTTAAACGAGGAAGAACCAGATACTATGTTGAATTTTCTCCATTCCTTATCAGTAAAAATACAGTTGAAACGACTATTTTGTGGTACATAAAGAGAATCAATTGACTGTGTAACGGAAACGCCTGAGTCAGTATTAGCATCTACACATGACATCTTTGAAATCGAGATCGATTTAGGTTTAACTGATGGCGAATTTGGAGAAGTGCATGTCAATCTATAACCACTGGATAGTTTGACGGATTGGGAGGAAGTTTTGCATGATGTATAACTGTACGTCCATAGATAAGTTTGTACAATTGTCAATTGTACCGTTGAAGTACTAGAGAATAAATCGTTCGATGGACTAAATTTGATTGATTCTCCAAGGAAATGATCGAGTCGAACGAATTCTATCAGTTGAAAAATGAGAAAAATACGAAATCGCATTGTCAAATAACTATGTGTCAAAATTATGTACCAAATAATGATTTCAATATTGATTAAACATATAAACTTTTATCATTTTTTTTTTCTTGCAAAAAGAGAAAAAAATAAAATGCTTGCCGGATTGTTGACTCTCTCACTGTCGATTTTTTACTATCAAATTTGTTTGGTACTATTTAACAGACACCATAACACTTAATTTCTTGACGTATCTGATTTTTGATTGTCTTAAAATAAAAAATAAAAGAATGTTTGTTGATTGATTTGAAACTGCGTTGTTATAGTTTACCAGTACTGTTTATCAACATTGTTGATCAACATTGAGAAAAAGACTGATCTATAGTTTTTACTATTAAAAACAAATGGGCATTATGCATCATTCTACATGATAGTTAATAAAGTCAACTCATACGTCTGATAAGAATTCAATAAAACTAAAAAAAATATTTTAAGATGCAGCCAATTCAAAATCTAAGTAAACATTTTTTCACGATTCTTCACATCATTCGACTTAGCTTTTTGTGTTGATTCAGAATGTGTCTTAAGTTTTTAACCTAAAGCTTTATTTGAATCCGGAAGCCGTTGAATAGTGCCTAAAATGGCTGTGGTACCAGAAAAATCAGTTTTTCTCAACAGAGGAAAGAATAGAAAAAAAACACCGATGCATTAGATTTTGGCTAGAAGTATGACGAGTCGAATGAGATAAAATATTTGGCTTTATCACTTTCGTGAAGAAACTAATGTCTACGCCAAAATTACAGAGGAGTGAGTGTAAGTTCAATAAGTCAATAATGGCAACAGCTGACGACCTGCGAATATGTAAAAGAACCCATGAAAATGACCTGTCACCTAGGTAAAATTTTCATTTTGACGTTTGATTTAGATAGAGGAACTTGAGATCTACAACTCAAGATACAATGCCAATGATCGTCTTATACCATCCTAATGTTGAGCAAATAATAGAAAATTTTGATGATTTTTATAAACTAAGAAAGCGCATGGTGGCTTTGAACTATAGATCTCAAATTTCTCCATCTAAATCAAAGGTCAAAATCAAAATTTTCACCTAGTTAGTAGATCATTTTCATCGGCTCTTTTACATATTTTCGACTATGCTTACTTTTAAAATGATTTTGTCGTACGCATTATTGGAGAAAAAGATATGTCCCAGTCTTCTCTCTCGATGAAGTTACACTGATCCTCTTTAATTCTGGAGTGGATATTAGATAGGTTTACAAAATCGATCTGTACCTAGTGGGCTCGACGTGATTCGAAGTGTTACCACCAGTAGAGTTTTGAGTCTGGAGTCGATACAAGAACTCTCTTATACTCAGTTTTTGATGGTGAATTTAGAAAAATTTTCTACATTTGAAAAATATGTTTTTCTCAAAAAACGAAACTTTTCGAGTGTTTCTTTTCTTTCGACCGGAAGGAAGCATTTGCTGGATGTAAAAAGTAGTATTTTCTGATTAGTAGATCACACTCTATCAAATAATGTGAAAAATCACGAGAAAAAATTTTTTCATTGGAATTTTGCTTTGCCAGCACCTTTTCATCGAATTTCCTCGATTAAATCAACTTCCAGAATATAAAAGTTAAGATTAGAAGACGAAACTGACGGCGTCAATTCGTAATTCACTCTTGAGTAAGTAGTTTTTATTCGAATAAATAATTGCAAAAAACACAAAAATTAAAAGAAATATAAACAGTAAAGAATTTGAGAGGAGTATCCGATCTCTCTTTCATGTTCCTATGACAAAAAAAGTATTAATTCAATATTATAAACTTTCGAAAACATATCTAGCGCGGATCACACCAACAAGTTGTCCAGGTACAATAACCACTACCAGTAAAACCTTTATTACAACAAGCATCACAGTTATCACTACCACCAAAAGGAGCACAATCAACTCCATCACCTTTAACAGCGCGTTTCTCCAGTAAATGACGAGAAATGTCAGTACCATCCACATCTTGAATTACCATTGCTTGTGCCATACAGCACGGCACACTACAAAAGTTTCTGCGCTCGGCTTTTCTAAAAGCCTCAGTTTGAGTTCAATCATTCTGTTATAATGCTTAAATATATTTAGGATTATGTGCAGAGTTTCAGGCTTTTAAGTCATGTACTTTGTGTGTAGCTTGCCTTTTCTTTTATGGTAGAGCACGAAACCTGCTAACGGATGATCCATCATAAATAGGAGATATTTTCATTGCATTTTTTTATTCCTAAGTATGATCTATTTAAAAAAAAAAGTATAACGAAAAATGTAGCGTGAAAAGCTCTACGATCTACAATATATAGCTTGTGCTAATTAAGTTCTTTTTTATTTTGAAAAGAAAAAGTACACAATCAAAATGAGCTTTATATCACAGATTGTAAAGTTTTTCACGCTGCATCTTTTGGTATATTTTGTTTTTCTCAGTACAACCTTTTTCATAATGAAAATATCAAATGAAAAGTTCTGTTATTTATTACAAGTCATACATTATGTTGCGTATGGATAAATTGCATGTTACTTACGTAAAAGAAATGGTAGATTGCGGCACTGTACAAGACTTGGAAATCTAAAATTTTGCACATAATCCTAAATATGTCAAAACATTATAACAGTTTACTGGAATTTAAACTGATGCTTTTCGAAGAGTCAGGCACAGAAACTTTTGTAGTGTCCCACGTACATAAATAATATTTAAAATAAATTTATGTTAAAATTCAGAAAAATTATTCTGATCCTAATAAAAGATCTATTACTATCTGATAAAAGCGTATATAATCATAATCATCCATAGTTACATATACGAATGTATACGACAGTATGGAATTGTAAATCCAATAGTATACTATGAACATGCATCGTCGTATGCGACCGTTTATGAGCATCGTAATGCTCGTCCTGGATTATGACATCTTTTTTTGAAATCCATATAACTTGCTTTAAATCTATATAGTCGTTACATACGAGATCGATTCGAGTATTTAAAAATTAAACCGAATCGTTCTCATTTCTGTTACACATTCTCTTACTTCCATTCGATATGGTCTGTCCACCCCGTTCGCTTTTAACTATATATTCGAATCATCTGTTTGAGATGTTATTACAAAACATAATTAGATTTTGCTCTATAAATCTCTCATAAAATATCATTGATTAATTTGATCTTTGAAATAATTTCTATACGGATTTCTTCTAAAAAATGAAAATATCGTTACTTGAGATTTTGTATATACCTTTCGTACCCTCACTTAGAATGATAAGAAAAGGCGTGAGCAATATTTACTGTTTTCATTCAGAGCCAAGTTGAAAAGAAAAAAAATACGCTAACATAACAATTTAATAAAAGAATAATGTGAATAAAGAAAATTCCTTTATATACACAACCAATAATCTATGCAGGATAACAACTGAATGATGATCGCATTTTTTGTCACTACAGGATTCAAAAAGAATCAACCACTCGAAAATAAATAGACAATATTAAAGTTTAGTTTGATAAAGAATACATATATATATAGGATAAGATTTAGTTTTACTTCCTATAACAGCAAGAACAAATTTACTTGTCTTCTATCAATTAATTAAATTATTTAATCTGTTTATTTTCATTTTCTCTTGTCAGAAAAGATAAAAATAAAAGAAAGGTCGTTAACACACAGATATAAAAAAAAATTAACTCACAAAATTAATTCAAAAAAACAAAGATTGAATAAAAGAATTAATTATTCATCTATTTTTCCCCATAACATTATTAGAAAGTTCAATGGTTTCAATCGCTGGTGGTTGTTGTTCAGGTGCAATACGAGATGTTTTTGCTCGTCTAATTGGTTCTTTTCTCGACTTATCACTATAAAGATATTCAATATCATCTTGATATTTTTGTTCAATTGCTTTTCGTTTTAATTTAAATGCATCAGTAACAAGACCTGTTTCAGGTAACCAACTATCAGTAACGATTTTAACACGTTGAGGAGTTTCAAATTTTTCAATTCCACCTTTTTTACATACATCTTGTATATCTTTAAGAATTCGTTCATTAAATATTTCATCATCAATTAAATTTTCCCATTGTTTTTCACCAAAATTTCGTTCAGAATAAATCTTTAAATAATTAAATGATAAAAATAAAAAAAACTTAAAAAAAAATATTTCTTACTGTCATTTCTTTTGAATTTGGACTTATTAATACAATAGTATATTCAGCTGATGATAGTGCATATACACAACAATTTTCAACAATTGAAAATTTATTTATAGCCATTTCAACTTTTGTTAATGAAACATATTCACCACCACGTAATTTAATTAAATCTTTTTTTCTATCTAAAATTTAATTTTAATTAAATTAAGAATAAAACAAAGGAAAAAAACAAACCAATAATTTTAAATGTTCCATCAGGAAACATTTCTCCAATATCACCAGTACAAAAATATCTTATACCATCAATTTCTTTAAATTGAATATTTTCTTTCGATGCACTAACATAATATCCTTGAGCAACAACTTTTCCTCCAATAAGAATTTCTCCTCGTGGATTTGGTTGATCAGTATTTTTATAATTTCCTTCATCCCAATTTAATAAACGAATTTCACATGATACAAGTGGATAACCAACTCGACCAACCGATGTATCATATTCTATTTAAAAATAATTTAAAAATAATTTTATTTTAATAAAATACAACAAACGATCAGCTATAGTTGCAGCTGCACATGTTTCTGTTAGACCATAACCTTGAAAAAGTGTTACACAAAGTGCAGCTTGAATAAAACGTTGTGTATCACCATGTAAAACAGCACCACCACACATCATTATTCTTACTCGTCCACCCAATACTAATTGATTTAATCGAGAAAATATTAATCTAAATTAATTTTTTTTTTTGTAAAAAAAAAGAAAGATGTTTTTTATTAAAATAACACTTACTTATTTAAACGTGGACTATCACGACCTTTTTCTAAACTTCTTACTTTCATTTTATATGCTATACGAAATAGAGAACGTCGAAAATAATTTGATTGATTAACTTTTTCATTAATAGTTTTATAAATACGATCAAGAATTGCCTTTTATTTTATTTGTTTAAAAAAGAAAAAAAACATATTTGAAATAAATAAAAGAAATTTATTCATACCGGTACACAAACCATAATATGTGGACGAAGAACTTGTAAATCACCTTTTTGACCTTGTTTTATTGCTGTTGATTGATCAGTTAATGTTTGTGGAGATGAATAACCACATTTAATACCCATATAATACATAACAATTTCTTAAAAAAAAAAACAAAAATATAACTTTTGGTTTTTTTTTTTCGAATATTAAAATAAACAAACCACAACAAAGTTCAAGAATATGAGCTAATGGTAAATAAGCAATATATATATCCGTATCAGGATTAGACATGGATAATAAACGTCGTTGTTGACCAGTCATTGCAGCAACAATATTTTCATGTTTTATTAATACACCTAATTATTAATTAATTCAAATAAATTGAATAGAAAATAATGTTTAGCAATCCTTTCAGAAATACTATGATTTAGCCTTTTCTTTACTATATTTAACATTTGTCTATCATTATTATTTATTTAACCCTAGTGAATGTACTGAGCTAAGGGTACCTGAAAAGGTGCCCTACTACTAATATGTCACACAAAGTTTCGAGTACTAAAGTACCTTAAAGTACTTTTAGACACGTATAAGGTACTGATCAGTTACTCAAATGAGTACTATTACACAGTATGTTAATGATTTTACGATGAAAAAACTAACCTTTCGGTGTTCCTGTACTACCACTAGTATACATAATAACAGCCATATCTGTTTTATCAGGTCGTTTTCTTAAAATATCTTCATCTAAAGAAAATTAAAAATAAATAATTAAAAAGAAAAAAAAAATTAACCAATCGATGCATTAATTCCATATTCTTCTAATTGTTGTAATGAAATAAATTGAATATTATTTTTATTTTCAGGGATTTTTATTGGTTGTGTTTTTACAAGTGGTGGAAAATAAATAATATACCGAACTTCTTCTGTATGATCTAATATTTTCTAAATAAAATAAATCAAAATTTTATAATGGAATTTTTTTTTCTAAATTTTTTTACTTCAAGTTTTGGAAGTAATTCATATGAAGTAATAAGTATTGATACTTGGGATTCATTAATTCCATGTTTAATAGCTTCTTCACCTAATGTTGAATAAAGTGTAACAACAGTTAAACCATGACGAAAAGCACCAAATGCTGTTAATAACCATTCTGAACGTGTTTCAGAAAAAATTAATATTTTATCACCAAATTTAATATTAAGTGATAATAAACCTCGACCAATATTTTCAATACGTTTATATGCTTCTCGAAATGTTAGAAATTTATATTCACCTAATATAAACTAAAAGATTTTTATTTTTATTTAAATAAATCTTAAAGAAAAATAAAAAAAAACCTTTTTAAAAATTTTTCCATTTGATTGTTCTTCATTTTGTATATCAAGAATTTCTCGAACACCAAATGTTTCTTTATCAGAATGATATTGAAGAGTATATTCAGGTATATCAGCTAATGTTTTAATATATTCATCTGGTGTTGTTTGAAGTTCTTGAAGAACTTCAATAGCACGATATGGTGATGATGGATCGGATGGATCAACTCTTGTTGAACGAATTCCTTTTTGATTAATTTTTCCACGTATCATTATTAAATAAATTAATAAAGTCTTTTCTTTTTTATTAATATGAAACTAAATTGTATTGAATATTGAACCAAATTCAATCACAAAATACTTCAGATAACATACTAAATTACAAAGTATTTTATACTATTAATAATAAGTTAATATAGCAATCAGTTCCAAAACGAGCTTATATTTACTTACCATTATTACAACAAATTTGTGAGACAAAAGAATTTGTGTAGATATACTTGAAAAAAAAGAAAGATATGAAATGTCTGTTATCTTTGCATGCGACTTATCTGATGTCTTTTTTTATAACAAAATCATTGAAAAAATTTTGTAAAAAAAAGAATTTAAACCATGCGTCAACTATAGAACTTATTATTTTGAAATATATAAACAAAAAAGAAAATACATCCATTATAATAAATGAAATTGCCCACGCGTAATATAAAAGAATGTGTCATAAAAATAGTAAAATGTTTGCTTTCACACTTCAATATAATACTCTAATTCAAGAAGGATAAAGAACAGAAAAAGTAAAATAAAATCGACTATTTCTCATGTGTTTTACTTTATTTCCAAGTATGTTGTTTAGTAGAATATAATAAGAATTTTTTTTTTCTTTATTTAAATATCTTTTTTTTTTTCTTATCAAATGTTTCAGTAGCTACTGACGATAGACAAAAGTGTATATCATCACTTGTAAGTGTCTCTCAGTAATAGAATTAAATAAGTAGATGACAAAAAACTTTTTAATGTACAATAATTTATTAGTCAGTAATAGAGAAAAAATGTATTAATGGTATAATGAAAAGATTTATTGATTTGAAGCATTTGAAAGTAGAATTATCATCCATATTGAATTAGTAACAAACTAGTGTTGACTTACCATTTGAGACAGGAAAATAAAAAATAAAGTTATTCGAGTAAAGGAAAGAAGAGATAAAATAAATAATTCAAGCAGCACATTCATTCATTCATTAATACAAAGAAAGTTATTCGATCATTTGACATCGTATATGAGGCTGTTATGAATACACCCAAGGATAATATGTACGAATTATGCGAAATTTAATCTCCAACATTATTCATTTTATGAGACTAATTAGAATATTATAGGTTATATATACCAGTTCATTCTCACTCTTTGTTTATCTAGATCAGACGATAGTGAAAGAATGAAAACAAAATAAATTTAGCAACAGATAGATTCAGGATTACGTCAGTGCTGTAATAATCCTATATTTTAATTTGATCAGATGAATATGAACATCAATCCTTCTATCAAAACTACTTATTTCTTCATAACTTGTTGATTGATTTACTAATTTCATTGATACATGTTTTTGAATAAGACTATTTCATGAATACGCTTACTATATTTCTAGTAAATCAAAATATTTATTCGAGCAAATGAAATTTCATTCCTTATTATAACATAATTATAAACTTGTGATTCGTATTAGTACCAATAATCAAGGAATTAAACAAGAACCACAAGGATGCTATACTTTGCATTGTATTAAAAATGTTTCAATTCAAAGTTCTTGTTAAACGTGTCAACACCTTGAAAGGAAAAAAAAGGAGATAATAATTTCGATGAATAGGCAACCACTTTTGCAAGCATCTATCGTACATCGTTAAAACAAAGTATGATTTTACAATAAATTTTGTAATGATTCTGTTCGTCATTTATTTTTTTCTTTTCATCTCTTTTTATTTTATTTAAAAAGTATATTAAATAACTCTTGTTTGAAATATTTGTAACTGCAGCTTCTTCCATTGCTTAAAGCTATAACTGCTATGTATTGTTAAACAATTCATCACTTTATACTTTTTGTGCGTATATTAACAAATTTTATTCGAAATCTAAACAGTTTGCTATCTCGTGACACAATAAACAATACCGTAAAAAATCAATTAAATTTCAATAACATCTCACTAATGAAAATAAATATTTCCATATGATTCGATCTTTACTATGAATATTATGATTGCTTCCTCCTATCAAATAGATTTCAAGTATAGTGAAAAAAAAGCGTGATTAATGTTTATACAAACATGAAAGAAATATCGTTTCGATATTGTATAATTATAGATTTCATATCTTTAAACAAAATTCCATGTTAGATAAAATTATTGCCAAAAATTTTTAATATTGATAAAACAAAATCTCTAAACCTTCTGCCTCAACTTTAGTAGAACAATCGATTTCTTCAACCTATAACAATACATCAAAGAGTTTATTCCTTTTTTCTTTTTATTAGTATATGTAAAAACAATATTTATTTTGAAATGATAGAGAACATGCGTTTATAAATGATATTTGCACAGTATTGAAAGCGATTTTAATCATTTGATTCGATTATCTACCACAATAATAAATGTAATATCTACTGATCAATAATAGAATGCGAACAAAGTGCAATAATATAGACTATATCAGGAACACGATCGGAGAAGACTTGTAGATCTTGTCTCAGTTTATAGTTATACCCAATGAAGCGGGCCAGTATCTTTCTTTTTTCATCTCGAATCGTTTGTGTTTTGCCGCCTTTCATTGTCATTTTAATTCCATTCCATACAATGGTAACTGAATTGGGACCAAAGAACCTTATCTTTTCACTAATACGTCCACTTATCCAGTTTTTAGTTTTTGGGTCGAGAACTTTGAATGACAGACCGGTTGTTCGACTAACTAATGTATCATCCTTTTCATCGATAAGTAAAAAAGAATTTTCTATGAGATCTTTTCGCGTACGATAAAGCGGCTCAGTCATTTCACCTTTCTGGTATATGATGATAGGTGTTGAGGCGGTCCATTCCATAACATATTCTCGTAATGGACGTTGCTTCGATAAAACAATGACCAACATACAGCTGAGAGATAAGAGTAGAATAATTGTTTGACAAATAGTCATTCTCGTTGTTCACATATGATAAGAAATGTCCGAATATTATATATATATATATATATATTTGTGTTGATATCTGTCTAAAACGTATTAATTAAATAAATTAGAACACTATGAGAAACTATTCACAAGTGATACTCTTGTGTTTTATTCTTTTCATAGAAAGTCCTCGAAGTGTTCTTCGTGTATGATAGTAATGATAGATAGAGAAGAAATAACAAAACAGAGCAGCTCTTTCATAAATGAATAGTTAGAGGTCATGGACAAATAACATCACATATAGATCTATGCATCACTTCAAAAATTGTTCTCTAATCAATGTAAATGATCTTTTCATTTGATATTCTCTTGTCTAGTCACAAACACCACATATTTCCTTCTCTGGTTTTCTCTTATTCATTACTATCAGTCATTTTATTCTGAGTAATTTTTAGATGGATGTTGCCGAGTATAACTCTGAACAAAATACGTCAATCGAATGGAGGTACTTTTAAAGTCATTTCTCATCAACTATTGATGAAATATAGATGATTAGCACAAGAAATTTTGCTATGACTTGTAGTCAAGTAACTGTATTAGAATTCCAACCTAATATTCATAAGAAGATAGACTATGATGTCTACGAAGTAATCATTTCTTTGAATATTACTCATTTCATCAATTTCGAATATTTAATTTTACTCTTAACACAAATCTATTCAAATGTATTCTAGTGTCGATAATCTTCTATTGTTCTTAGTTAATAACTTAAAAAGCTCGTCCATCTGTAGAAATCATCAAGAATGGAATGTTAGAAGTAACAACTTTCGAATCAAATCACACTGTTTAGAAATTGACTGATTTGATTATAGTTTCATAAATCAATTAGATTTTATTAATCATAGTCAATTTAATCAGCCTAAAATTGATAAATAGAATACTGTAATCTTTTTATTCATATTATTGTAAGTGTAAATACTCGTACAAGATACTGTAAAAATATTGAAAACATTCGAATATTTGAATTGATTCATATAATAGTCAAGTGTTCAGAACATTCGTCGCAAAATCATAAGAAGTGATTGCCATAATGTAGACTGTATCCGGTAGACGATCGTCGAAGATTTGTAGATCGTACGTGTTATCGCTTTTACTATAGATGCGACGAGCCACCATTTTATTCTTGTCGTTTGAAATTGTTAACTTTTTCAAACCTTTCATGATGAGTTTTTTGCCATTCCATATAACCTTGACTTCATAACTGAAGAATTTGCCTTTTAATTGAATACGTCCATTTTTCCATGTCTTGCTCTTCTTATCATAAACTGTGAATGATAATCCTGTTGTTCGACCTATAGATACATGTTCTTTGTGATCGACGAGTACAGCAGACTGGTCATTGGTATTTTCTTCGAAAAAATAAAGTGGTGAAAGAGTTTGAGTTTTTAAGTAAACTAATGGAGATGGTTTTGCACTCAAGTTAATAAAATATTCTCGTAATGGACGCTGTTGAGACGAAGTGCTTACCAACAAACAGTTAGTCACTAAGAGAAGCACAATGATTCGAAGAAGGTACATGCTTATTATTAATATTTGTCTCACGTCTTTCAACAAAATAAATTATGATACTCCTAAGGTCACTTTATTTTGTTCTTTGGATACATTTATAATAATAAAATGATAAGAAAAAAAGTGATAAAAATAGAAGAGTAAGAAGACATGCGAAAATATCGTGATAATTAAATCTATAAATGATCTATTCACAATCTCGAACGAATTTAATTGCATTTTCATTCACCTTAACAAGTGAAAAAAATATTCAAGATATTTTTGATGGCAAAAAAGATCACTTGCTTTATAACTCTGTAATAAAAATATTGATAGATACTGAATTAATGGAGTCGTTTTTTTTTAAACATTAATGTACAAATTTCGTTTTACTAAAAACTCTACAATTCATCTTGTTTTTAAATCAATCCACTAAGACTATAACATTCTATAAATACTGGGAAAAGAAACACAAAAAATTGATTATTTTTGATAATTAGGAACTATTCTACCTAATGATCATATAGTTTGATTCTAGTCCAGAAGAATTGTTTCAATAGTAGATTTTTATAACCTTATGAAATGACGACCTTGAGATCTTTAAAAATTGTCCCTATATTAAGTTTCACTCTACAAAACTGAAGACAATCATCTATGAAGCATTTCGATTAAATAATTATTTAAATAATGCTTGAATCAATATTTTTGTTCAACATCAAATTATGTACAACCAATCAGTACTATTGATCGTGAGTCTATAGAAGACTTTCATAGAAAATGATACATAACTACAATACACATGCTTTCATTCAGATGTTTTTCTAACTTGAATATGACTTGTGCTTGATGCTTGTCCTTCTATTAATTCAATATTATTTCATTGAATTCAATGCACTTGGTTTTTACCTATGAAATCGCTTTTTGAGTTATCAATCTTCTCAACTTCGATAACATAGCTCTTATTTATGTTTAGAAACTGAATCGATAAAAATACGAATGACAAAAAGAAAACCGTAAATGAGCTGAAGAGCAAGAAATTTGTTTTGTATAAAATGAATGATATGTTCATGCGTTGCTATGAATTAATTTAGACTTCACTACATATCATACTTAATATCTTACCGTTTTCATTGATTATTAAAATACAAAAATAGATTAACGATATGTTATAAAGAACCTTTTTAAGAATGTAATTCTTATTTCCATCATTTATCATTACAACAAAGTAATGAAAAACTGTATTGAATAAATAACAACGTTTGGAATAACGTATCATACGAACACTTTGACTAAGGTCATAGGTTTTTGCTTGATTCAGAATTGGGGCAGGGTAAGACTTTTTTCTAATTCATTGTTGTAAAATTTGTGGTTGTTTTTACTGAATTTTTTGTTGCCAAAAAATGTGCTTTTTTCCATTTGTAAGTAGAGAGTTACGTATAACGATATAAATTATATTGTCATACTAGTTCATAGATTAATAAGCAAAATGTTGGGAAGTCGCCACAAGTGGCAAGTGTTCTCTAGGAATCTAGCTCGAGTCATTAACCTTTTTTGACAAGCGTTTTTCTCGGCCGCACCATAACGAAATTCTTCGAAAAATTCTGACCCTCTCTTTCTCACATGATGATCGCATCTAACTTCAGAGCCCTTCCTTAGTATATCTACATATATATAGCTGAGAAAATTGGAATTTACTGTGGTCGATTGACACTTTTTTTTATAATTAATTTTTCAGATCTGCCCACTAAAATGACCATAAAAAACGAGTAACACTGAGTTTCAACATTCTCTTCGGATAAAAGTTGTGCGCGGACACGATCTTTAATTTAACAGCAGACCAAGCTTTTTATTACTTCTTACGACAAATTCATTTCGGCTTTCTTGTAGTGGCGGAGCCACCGGGGGAGCTACGGGGTGCTAAGCTCCCCCTAGAAAATTTCAACTTCATTTAAACTGTCAGACTTTCGCCACTAAAGAGCTTCGATGCATATTCTGATATGCAACTCAAGCGCGACACGAGTGGTGAAAGGTAACTTCCTGTTGTTGTTGGAAGTGTGACGATAGTTTTCTGTGCTTTTGGATAAAATTCCTAATGAGTTTTCTCCGCTTCTGGAGACAGTTCTTGCAAAACTTCTTGCAATTGGGAAGAGAATTTTTTATGCAAATTTTCTAATTTTGAAGACAATTACTAATTAGTTTTTTCGAGTTTCGAAACAAGTTTCTGATGAAATTTTTCCGATCTGGACAAAGGTTTCTGGTGAGGTTTTCTCTGACTTTAGAGATAATTTCACTGATTAGTTTTTGTCAATTTTGGTGACCGTTTCTGATAAGTTTCTTCCAGTTTGGTGCAATGTCCTCTATATCGTTCAGCGATTTGTAGAAATTTGGACTACACCGTTCTCACATCTTGGGTAAACTAGTGGATTTCTATTTTCTCCTAGTTATGAAGGTTTGTGAAATATTTCTTTATTTAATTTCGGAAGATTCGACTATACCTTTCTCGTATTTGTGAAGATCTTATATAATAAAACTATTACCTTTAAGCAGCAACGGCTGAAGCTATCAACATACTTGATTACTTTCTGACCAGTCAAGATGCTTCGAAATATCTAAAGATTTTTTGAGAAATAAAGTTTAGAACAGTTCATTCAGTTTTCTCAAGTAACCGCGCGAACTTGATAGGTCGTGTTGATAATAAACGAACTAAGAAATATCGTAAGTATGTTGTGGCGAAGGTAGAGCAGACCTGCAACTTATGCGACGACTAAAACTTGAAAATGTACTTAAAATCTTTGCCGCCTTCGACGGCAACATGAGTTTGCCTTGTTCATTGATACTTAGTGTGAGCTAGGAATTTTTTAAAGAATCTCCATAGTCATCGCATTAGGTAACAGTCACCGCGAACACGGCCGTCTTCGATGGCGACAAAGATTGAAAAACTTCTCTAATCTCAATGTGAAGATGTTTCGACTGGAAAGAGTTCTCACATCCTCAAGGATATTTTACGCTCTACAGCAACGGTAAAACTGAATTTGATCAAAAAATAAGTATGTCGAAAGATAAAATGTCGAAACAGAAATAAGGATGGAAGGCGAGCGCGTATGAGATCTCCACTTCCATCTACTTTTATATTTCATAATTCTACTTTTCGACATATGTCTTATTGTTGTTTTTGACAGTTTTTATTTTCGCCATTTTCACTTTGGACGCTGTTGAGGATAGTCGCAGCAAACTACACCAATGTTTTCAATACAGCAAATGTTATGAGTTGTGTATGAATATATGAGCTTATATCAAAGTTTGACTATTATGCAAAAGTCGATCGAAAGTGACAACATTTTTACGGATGTGTAACTGAATGCAAAAACTTCACAAGGCGTTCAGCTAGGGATGCACCAGTTCCAGTCATGACTGGGTGAAAAATGATGCTGGATGTCCCACAAGTTCATTACTGGGTTGGATATCAGTCGGGTAGAAAAAGGACTGGGTACCCAGTCCGACTGGCTACACCCAGTCATGACTGGTACCCAGTCCTATTTCTCTCCGATTGATATCCAACCTAGTAACGAACTTGTTGAACATCCAGCATCACTTTTCACCCAGTCGGACTGGACTGGTGCATCCCTACGTTCAGCTAATGTCGATTGCATATGAGCGCTGTTTCGTAGGACCAAATTTTTCTCCGATTTTTGGAAATGACTCCCTGCTACTTTGATCACTTCGCGCCACTACTGATAGAGCTCAGCTCCCCTCGACCGAAATCCTGGTTCCACCACTACTTTCTTGACAGGTAGAAAAATAGGCCGAACATTCGACATAGAGAAGAATATACTCGGCAAACATACTTTTTTTGTGATTTCAAGGAGTATACAACTTTAACCTTTCTATGTGCAGACCACAAGTAAAACATCAAACAAGTTCTGTGTCTTCAATCTTTATTTTTAATTTATAGGCTAACAAAATATGCATTTCATAGTAGAGTACAATAGTATTACTGGAAATTGTTCGACTAGTTCTATTATTTAATTTTCCAGTGACATATTGGTGATTACTTGATGGAGTGAAATACAAGAATGAACACCGTTTCCGGTATCTTGTCAGAGAAGACTTGCAAATTACATATATCTTTGAAAGTTTGCTTAACACAATGTGCGAGTAGATTTCCTTTTTCATCGTGGAATTTGAATGAATATTTACCCGTTACTGTCATCTTAATTCCATTCCATACAATATTGTAATTCTTGCGAAATAGTTTGAAAACTTTTTTGATTTGTCCTTTAAGCCATGTTTGACTATTTCTATCGAGAGTTGTGAATGACAGTCCTGTTCTATTACCTACAACAAGTTCTTCGTTTTCATCGATGAGCGAATAAGAGTTCACTGTGGCCCCTTTCTCCAGACGATAGAGAGGTGGTGTAGTATCACCTTTTAAGTAAACGATTGGAAGTGTTGTGGGAGTCCATTGAATCATAAATTCTTTTAAAGGACGTGTTTTTGCAGAAAGAACAACGACGAAACAGCTGACCAATAAAACTATAATAGTATTGTGAAAGATGTTCATATTTCTGTAGATAAATGATATTCTTTCGTTTTAATCTTCTGATAAAGTGCTCTTGTGTGTGTCCTTTGTGTACGATAGATAGAGAAAAAATAACAAAAAAGAGCAGCTCTTTCATAAATGAATAGTTAGAGATCATATGCAAATAACAACACATATAGATCTATGCATCACTTCAAAGATTGTTCTCTAATCAATGTAAGTGATCTTTTCCTTTGATATTCTCTTATCTAGTCATAAAAGAATATTCTACGATGAAATTCATAGTCAAAAAGATCACATTTTCATATTCTGTAATCAAATTATTAATGATGACATCAAAGTTTGTTTTAAAAAAAAAGAAAGAAATATCGATCAATAAAATTTTAAGGATTTTTCCGCTAAATCTTGCTCATTTTAATATTAGAAAAATATGTCAATTCTTATCAATTATTGATGATTAGAAAAAGAAAACTTGCCTTGAATTACTACGGAACAAATGTTTACAAAACACTAAGCATTTCATATTAATTGTTCAATTTGCTTCAATATTTGTGACAAATACTAATCAAATAATTTGTATTCGAGCTTGCTTGAAAGGATAAGTAAATGATTTGTATCGGCAATAGTCAATGAAGTTATACTGAATGTGTGATCATCATTTCGCTTAATTTCAGTTTAACAAAATCAGTCAATACTCATTTTAATAGTGATGGAATACATAAGAAAGTAGCGCTGATGATCGTTTTGCTAAATGTTATTTTTCTTGTGATTTAGTTGCATATTAAATAGCTAATTGAAATGCATTGAATTCATTAATCAACAGAATTGAAATACATGATATTCACGATTAGATTTACATGATAACTTAAATGAAAACCTTAGTCTTCTGTTTTGGATAGACGATAGTATCATGCATAGAATCAGCAAAATCCAGAAGTCGAGTGTTTATAGTGATATCCTCACATTCGAGAATGTGTTAAATATATGAAGAGATGCTCTACATGTGTATATCAACGTTCTTATTCGTTTCCTACATATACTTTGCAGAGGTATATTTCAATATTTTCTATAACTTTCATTGCAGTAATTAACACATTCACCACGATGGGACCCATCGGTGGGTTTTATTTTATTTTAACAGAAAACTCTTTAGAAAAGTTTTTTTTTTTCAATTTGTATCTTAGACAGAAGGTCACATATAATGCGTCATCTGTTCTGTCTCTACTATATGATGCCTTATAATAAATTGAAGGAGAGTTTCTTGTCATATGATACCACAGAGAAAAATACGCTCTATTCTTCTATACCATTGGATCGTACTCCAGTTAATATTATGGTCGTAAAGTTTTCATAAGATTGATTTCAGTATGATGGATTTTGGTTACGACAGTACATATGTGTATGTATAAATACATTTGGCTTCTTCCTATCAATAAAAAATATTTACCAGGAACGTGTTTATAATAAAGTTGAAGAAAGATAGTTAGATATAGTCTTAGAATCGTTTCAAGTAGAAAGATAAAAAAAAGAGATGTTTTGATGATATTCATAAAGTATCATCGATTATAATAAAGGAAAACATGCTATAGATTTATCTGATTAGCTATCGACATACTATACATGTCTCGGCGGTCTAAAAAATGGTATCACAAGGTGACATTTGAAATGATATTTAGAATGTCAATAGTAAATGCTTATATGGTTCGTAAAGAAAATTATGACACAAGCCGTACGACGATGCTACAGTTTCATGAAAGTCTTGTACGATCCATACTTCTTGGTATGTCATTCGAGAATCTACAGATTGATCCGAGAGAACGTTTAACAATTCGAATCAAACACAAACTGGCAGATCATAAGCTTCAATAGATAGAAGAATCTGATCGTGATGTTCGAAGACGTTGTGCTAACTGCTACACGAAAATTAGACAACAAAAACGAAAGGAAGCAAAGATAGTGACAAATTTTATTGTCTTGATTGTTTCAACGAGAAACAACATGCTACAAAATAAATAGTTCAAACAATACCGAGACAAAGTAGATATCACATCACGTCTAAACTTGTAATCATGAAGCAAAGGAAAAGAATATTTTCTCTTCACTTTCTTCTGCAAATGAGGCCGGACTTCATTGCCGTGAAAGAGTTAAAAAAAACGTGTATTACTGTAGTTCAATCAGTTATTTTGTATGTTTGTATTATGCTTGAATAAATTATTCTTTTCTTAAAAACACGTTTGAACGCATTTTTTCAGCTTGATGTGTCAACTAACAATAATATTTGGACACGTTTCCTTTTAAACGTTCTGACGACATTTTTATTTTATTATATATATCTCATTACATTTTTGAAACATTTTTTTACTAAAAAAAATATCAAGTTTTTTTTTAGAAAGCATTATAATGTCTTTTCCTTTAATTAGTTCTTTTTTTTTTATA
Organism: Macrotrachela quadricornifera; assembly: GCA_022393335.1. NCBI lineage: Eukaryota > Metazoa > Rotifera > Eurotatoria > Philodinida > Philodinidae > Macrotrachela > Macrotrachela quadricornifera. The sequence continues at coordinate 20,180 of JAJEKB010020889.1, read as the reverse complement.
TTTTTTTGAAACAAAAAAATTTAATAAATAAATTAAATCAATATTTGAAAATTTCTCATATATAGATTTAATCTACAAAAATAGATAATACATGTGAATTTTCTCATCATAAACATCTCACGAATTAAATTAAACTGGTAAATCAATATATATCATTATCTTATTGATAATCATCTTCCAATTATCTCATTTCAATGAAATATATCAAACATAGTTTATTTAGTTATAAAATTCAATCGTTCTCAAAGATCGATCATCGGTTTGATATATTGAAATTGTACTTTCGATAAGACTTTGAAAAACGAGTAAATTGATGTATATAACTTTATATTTAAAGTAAATATTCATAGCACAAGAGACAATAACAAACTATATTTCAATTAAGAATTCTTTGTATAGTGTCATTGTATTTTTTTTTAATTTATTCTATATAAAAAATATATGTGAATATGTAAAGAATGATAGAGTGTTCTTTCAAAAATTGTTAAATTTAAACAAAATAAATCCAATGAGAATTAATACATTTAGTTTATTTGAATATTTTTAATGAAAATGAACTTATTTGAGAAAAGAAAAGATCGTTTAAAAACTCGTTTTTCGATTTTATTGACCAAAAAATTTAACTTAGAATTTTGTTTTTATTGAGAAGAATAAATTGATAATTATTGAAAAGTTTTTAACATTTAAAATAAATTTTTATTAATTCACGATAAAACCTTTTTTTACTAATTTGTCTTTATTATTTTTAACTTTTCATATCTCCACATTTTATAATAAAATAATCAATAGATTTATTTATATAAAATATAATTAAAAATATTTTAATCTAAATGAAAGAATAATTAAATATCTAAATGAGCGTATATCCTCATTAATGTTTAATGAATATTTCGATATATGTTGATTGTTCATCTGTAAGACACTTTCTCAAATAATAATTATTATTTAAACAACTCAAATATATGTTTATTTCTACTAAAAACAAAAAAAGATTTTTTTTCTTTTAAACAAACAGAGAAAAAAAACGTGTACAGAAGCACAATCATATTTGATGAAGGTTTATTACACTTTAAAATGCTTTTTCTCATAAAAGAAGAAAAAAGAACGAAAAATTTATGCATTTCACTGCACAAATTTACAATGAAAAGGTATGTTATTTATTCGTACTGTATTTCTTTATTCATATAATAAGTAAATTAATTAATAAACTACCGATTATTCAAGTTTTTTTCATTTAATTGATCACTAGAAATCATCATATTTATTAGAATTTTAGTAGATTTTATATTGTAAAACATTTATTTTAACAGATAAAATAGTTTTGAAGAATGCAATAGATATGTACTTTTTTTATTTATGGAAAATTCTTTTACAAAGACATCAATTTATTAGACATACTTTGTTGAAGGAGGTTTTTTACATAATTATAATCGCTATTTCTTTTTTTTTTATGATAAAACGAAAGTTTTTATTGAATTTGTCTATTTAATTAAAACGAGAATTAATTTTCAGAAAGGAAGAAAACTATAAAATTACTTCAGTTAACTTCTTATTTTTATGATTAACTTTCTGTTGACTAAATATGTCTCGAAAAAATATACACACATGATCAAATAAATATATCAAATATGAGAGATTCTCGTTTGCTCTATGTTTATACAGAATATAATTTCCAAATTAAGTTTGTCTATTAACAAAATATTATTTAATCGTTTCTAAATTTCTTATTCAGATTTCGTGTGTACTAGCTATTATATTACAAAAACAAATTATTTGATAAATTACTATGTTCATACATATCTATATCTGTCATAGGTCAGAATATAAAGATTCTGACTGCAGTCAAGTCCGTTAGTAAGAGCCCGGTTAGGACCTCTGAAAGAAGCTCTTGTATCCGAAATCCATGTAAAATAGTGCAAAAATTGATTCTTGTCAGCATTTAGTAAGTAGTACATAGATATACATAAATTTACTTGAAGAAGCCCATGATTTTACTTTAAATACGATTAATTAAAATGTTCTCTTCGATCATGTCTTCAAAAGATACATTAGCGCATCTTTATGAGAGACACTATGCATCGGTTCATCAACAATACCTGCTTCCTCTTCTAAATCGATCGTTCCATATCAATTTAGTTTCATTGAATTACAAATTGCGACATCCGTGAGATTTGCAAAACATTCAACTTCCTTATCACAGTTGACGAGTGCCTCAAAAACTTCTTCTTATATGACTTCGACGACATTCTTGCCTGTCACAGTGCAAACATCCATTTAAAAAAGCGATATGCCCCTTTTATGTGGACTCGACTGTACACAAATGAATAGATGAAACAAAATGAAACTATGAATTTTTCGTAGTTTTCTATAAATGTATCCAGTCGCATCTCAGAAAGTTGATAAACTTCGAAAATGAGGATATACTCAGGCAAACAAAACTATAAAAAAAACGGTAAAATACGCGTAGAAATTTTAACGCAGTAGAACACTCTGAAAAACAGCGTAAATACGGCGTTTTTTTAAAGGTCATATCTGCCTGAGTATACCATGGATTAGAGTGAAAAATAGAAATCTTAATAAGACTTGTTTTTAAAAATATGCACAAAAACAATTGATATGAATAGATGAATATGTACATGAGTTTAGATTATTAATTTAATAAAAATAAATAAATAATATGTAAACAATTATTTTCTTATTTAGATAATATTATATTTTCACATATTTCAATTTGAAATATAATAATTATTTGTAATGCGACATAAACTTCCATCTTTCAAACATTTATTTTTTTATACATTATTATTTAGTTTATCATTTATAATAATAGTTAATTTAAATCGTTCAAATTTTAATATAACAAATATAATATATCAAGAAAAACTAACAAATCTATCTATTTGTTTTGAACAAATATATTTAAATAATGAATTACTTCCTACATATAATTGTTTAAATACGAAAAATTTAATTAGTTTAATATGGACACATGATGGTAGTGGATTAATGAAATATATTCAATGGATAATAACACGAAAATTAGCAAATATTAAAATAACACAATTAAATGATAATTGTCAAATAATTAAAGAAAATTCATTTAATTCAAATACAAAATTTCCTAAATATATTCAAATATATATAATATCTCTATTAACTAATTTCGATGATAAATCAAAATGTTTACAAAATTTTATTCGAAATATTGAATATAATAAAAAATATCTTAAACAAATTTATTTTAAAAGAAAATCAATTAAATCAACAATTGTTTATCATTATATAGATTCAATGAGATATACACGTAATTTTACATTCAATTGGAATATAATATTAAATAAAACTCTTGATAAAACAATATATTTAACAAATAAAATAATAAATTTATTTCAAAATTTAAATATAATTAATTCTGAAGATATAATACAATCAAATTTAAATGATTGTGAAAAAAATTTAACAAATTTTCTTTCATTATTAGGTTTAAATACATCAATACAATTTTTAAAAGATATTATTGAATATGATTCACATTATTTTATACAAGATGCAACATGGTGGGATAATTCAGAAACAAGTGAATTTCTAGCATCAATGTCAACAAGAATAATTCCAAAATCATTAACTTATATAAATGATTATTATCATTTACATGGTAATCATTCATTTACTGAATATTTATCAGATAATCGTCAATCATTTTATGATGGAATATTTAATCAAATGCCATATGAAACAATATCTAATCGTACATCAATTGATAAACCAGAACGATGTTCATTAAAACAATTTGATTGTGCTTTTAGTGATTTATATTCATTTAATGATCGTGAACAACTTTATTTAAAATATGATAAAAATAATTATTTTAATTATAATACAATAAAATGTGCTTTTACTATTAAATCAATATTTGATAAAGTTAGAGAACGTTATGGACGAAATGAAAAATGTCAAACTATTGTATATACTTGTATTACAAATTGTTATGATCCATTACCTACTATTCAAGATGCAGTACCAGCCGATTCTTGTTTTGTTGCTTTACTTGATACAAAAACATTAAATGCATATAAAAATTCAGGAATGGCTGGAAGAATGCCAAATGGAAGAGTTCAATGGGATTTTATTGATTTAGGTGAAAGTGGATCATTATTTCGTGTTCCAGCTAAAACAACAGAAACATTAAAAATAGTTGGACATAGAATGTTTCCATTAGCTAAATGGATTGTTTGGCTTGATGGAAAAGGATGGATTATTAATTTAAATGAAGTTTTATCATTAGCACGAACACCAGTTTGGGGTCTTCATCATTCAGATTTTGAAAGAACATCACAAAATGAAGTTAATGTTACACTTTATCATCGTATTAAACTAGGTGAAGAAATTAATTCTCAACGACTTAATACAACACTATTAGAAATGGATCTTCAACAAGCTGAATATACACGAGATGGATTTTATAATCGTTCAGCTATATTAGGTTTACCATTATATGATATTGCTATATTTATGTATAGAAATAATCATCCATCTATATTTCGTTATTTATGTGGATGGCATAATGAAATTAATTATTTTTCATATCGAGGACAATTATCGGTTTATTATTCAGCTGAAAGATTAAATCTTACTGGTTATTTAGGTTTTATACCACGTAGATTTTATCATACACTTGGACATTCTCATGTCTGTTAGATATATATTCATTTATTTCATAAAAGTATTAATGCACCATAGAAATAATTATTTACAAACAGAATAAATAATATATTAGAGTAGGAAGTATCTCAAATTATTAACAAATGTTTATCTTACATTGATTAGTCTAACTATTAGTATTGAATTTTAATGATATTTCACAAATTGTATAACAGGATCTAAGAAGTAATTGGTCGAAACCTTATTATAATATAAAATATTGATGATGTATTTTCAATTAGTTTAATTCTATTCATTCACTTTTTCATATAGTATGATCAATTAAAAAGAAACAACCAACGATATTCAGAATATGTTGAATGTCTATCTGCAATTATTTTAGGATTTTTTTCTAAAAACAAATCATTAATTCTCACATGTTCTTTTAATATAACAAAATGTTATAAATAAAGTTTAGTTTGTACTTATCTTCGCATGTACAAATACTAAAATCTTGAATTTTTTTTAAAAAAAATACATTGGCTATGATATCAAAAATAGGTAACAAAATATCCTATCGACTTGGTTCGATGAAATTTAGAAAACGGAAAGACAGGATGTACAAAAGATTTCTGCTTCCAATAATAGTAGAATTAACAAATATATTTGAGATAATATCTATGTTTGTGTTTGCTTTCACATAGAAAAGTAATAAAAATGTGATGAGATTTAAAGACTTTCCATTAAATTCTTCATAATATTCAAAGAAAAGGATTTTCTTGGTTTATCGTAATCGAATTAGAGAGATACTTTTTCATGATAACAGTAAACTGAACGCTCTGTAAATGGCATAATAATTATTAAAATTAAGTTTTATATAGTAAAACTCATTGCTGACGATAAAATCTCTCCCAATGATAAAAATCTTTTGAATTCGGACTACTTTTATCTTATAGATCCTAATGACTAGTGAAATATTCTCAGCTGGTTCATCCTCTTATTGCTTTGGGAGAGAGTTATCACCGATTTATTTGGTTTTTTTACCTGTAGCAGTGCGTGAGTAACGGTAATAAATGGATGACTTTGAGACTGAAATTTAGTCTATAAAGAGGTCTTATGAACATTCGAGTATTTTGAAATTTTCACAACAATGCCTATTTCTCGTATTAAGTAAAAATTTATCTTAAAAGACAGTCGTTTTTTAAAAATTCATTATCTGAAAAAAGATGTACCTGTTTTATGTGAAAATTTCCGGATACTTTAGTGTTCATAAGACCGCTTTACGAACAAAATTTTAGATCCAAAGTCATTCATCTACTACTACTATCCACATGCTACTAGAGATTAAAAAAAACAGTAAAATGGTCATAACTTCCTTCCGAAGCAATAAAGAATGAGTCAACTTAGGATATTTCACTACTCACTAGCCTCTATAAGATAAGAGTAATCCGATTTCAAAAAATTTTTATCATCTCGAGAAATTTCCCTCGTGACTACAATGATAGTAAGAAAGTGATCTGTTTTGTGCTCAAAAATCATCTGAATCACTTAAAAATTACCAATCGAACAATCACTCATTCAGATAAATAAGAAATAGACATATTACAAATATTATTATTACCCCCAATATAATAGGAAAGTAGTGCTATTTTATACATGTTTGCTTTCAGTTTTCTAGAAACTTATCAGAGCAAGTGCATAGAAGCTGGGCATGCGACTGTCACAGACAATTCAACAATAGATTTTAAGATTCATATTTTCGAAACTTTTTCTAGAAGTTCTAGTGTTCATGCACTAATTTCATCCTCAAATGGAAGAAATTAAGGCAAAAACAGGTATATGTCCGCAAAGTCTTTGCCTTTCAGATCATGAACTTTTTTGTATAAACGCATTGTGCTCTATACTATCCGATAGAGAAAACTAATGATTTCGATGAATTGTGTAAATCCCAAAAAGTAAATCCTGGGATATTGTCAAACTCAGCGGTACATCTTTTGAAAAATGATCAGATTCTATCATTCGCCCTTACAAAAATATACATCAGAGGAACTCTGTTGAAATCATATCATCATATCCACTGTTTGATCGATAAGAGTAAGGATGAAAAAGCTCGAAAATCTTCCTGCTGCTTTTATATCACTGTCATCATTATGTGATCGGATATTAGCCTTTCCTAAATTTGAATTATTCCGCCGTCTCTATTCTAGTGCTCTTGAGGGTGTGTCGTTATCTAACATTCTTATTGCCTTCTCTTTTTTTTCTCTTCTGTCACTCTTTGTACACTAGCATTTAAAAGACAGTCCCCTTAGGGCCGATAGAGTCAGGAATAAGTAAAATCATATTAGTATTATGCAACGGGTAACCTGTAAAGAATTACCTTCTTGCTATTTTAAAGATTTCTTCTCTATTGTTCCTAGCATTAAAAAACCAAATGCATTTCTACGAGCGATGGATGCTCGTTTCAGCAATATTTGTCTGAATGGCAAAAGTCAGGAGCACGAGTTTTGTTTTGTGCAAGGATGAGAAGTTACTTTGATCCGACGTGGAACGTACTAATTGGGTGAACATCGCTGAATCACTCGGTAACGCTACTATTTCATTGTCTCAATTAATGATTGTGGAGAGTGATATCTACTTGATTACTATGAATCTTCAAAGTGTGGAAACGAACCATAATCGACTTGTCCTCGCTTTTACTAGTCGGGTCTTTTCTGATCTTGAGAGCTTAGGTGCTTTCGAAGGATCTACTGACTATTGAGAAGACGATGAGGAAAGTGCTACGAAACGAAATAGTGCAGAGTGGTAGAGTCGATTATGGCTACCGATCGGATATAACTGTATCATCTCTTCTTAAATAAACCACCATCACCCACATTCACACCTTTACTCATACACAAAAAGATAGTTTATCTCTTTTATTTATTAAAACAAAATCATTATTTTAAATAAGTGCATAGCTAGCCATTGTTGCAATACCGCATTGATTATTTTTATTTCTTGCCATCAAAACATAACCATTCATTCCCCATTGTGTCGACCATTGATTTTTTAAAATATAATAATCTTGATTATCTGTTGTCGTTCCATATCCAACAGCCAAAAGTGAAAAATCTAAATTTGTCGACGAACAGGCTGTTTCAGAATAAACACCTGTTGAATAAAACTGAAATGAACTATGACTAGCATCCATAGCAACTGCTATTGGACCAATTGTTGCAATGGCATCTTCAAGATCAGCTTCGGATTGTGATTTAATATCAACGTAGCTCTATGGAAAAAGAATTTTATTTAAAATATTTAAATAAATTAAACTTACTGTCACATCAGTTGCAATAGTTTTGGCATTAAATCGACATTTTTCGTCCTTAGCCTCATAAGGATAACTAGCATTTGTATCGATTCCGTGATTGTCTATCAGATATTTATACGAATAATCCATCATACCTCCACAACAGCCATTGTTTCCATAAGATGTTGAACAATCAACAAGCTGTTGTTCAGATAAGGAAATAAGTTGTTGAGTTTTTTTAGCAATTTGTCCTTCAAGTGTGCCAGTTATTGAAAAAGCCCAACATGAACCACATTGTTCTTGATTTTTAACAGGTGTAACATATCCTTTGGTACGCCAGTCTAAAAAGTAATATTATTGAGAAATTTATTTCTTTGAAAACAATATAGTATCGTACCAACAGATGCTGGAAGGTTCATATTTGATGGGATATGAAGTTTTTGGCTTGATTTCTTATCAGGATTGATTCTTAACTGATTCATTTGCTTAACAAATTCGTCATTGGTCTAGAATTAGTTTAATATTATTAATCATAAATTTAGAAGAGAAAATATGAAGACGAACAAGATCAGCGAATTGATTCACTTTCATTGTAAAGGTATGTAGACCCAAATCAGATTCAAAATTATGTTTTTGAATCATTCGAACATTTTCTTCCCAAATACTTCGTCTGGAAAAAGAAACTTAGTATATAGTTCATTTAAATTTATCCTTCTTACCGAAGTTGTTCATCATTCATTGATGGGTACTGTTTATTATGTACAGATGTAAATAATTTCCATGCTTCATCGAGAGATGGTGTTCGAAGACTCGAACAAAAAGTAAGAAACAAACCGAAGGCAATACAGAGGAGAAATATGTTCTTCATTGTCTTTTGCTTTTGATGAAATTTTGCAAAGTCAACCTCTTTTAAGACTCAAATTTTCTTTTGTCATGTCATGTTGATGATATTGCATTTGATAACGGTAACTATACTCATATAGAATCCACGTCATATAAGAAATATATCGGTCGTTTCTTATCTTTTTTTTGTTTTTCTCTTTCATTCTACAGTGCAAATTAGTTTTCGAAACACTCGATCTTCGATGAGTAGATGGAGCTTTAGGCAAAGAGAATCAACTATTCAATGAGAAATTCTTTCATGAAGAATATTTTTTATGTTTGACGACGTGTTTTTATCGTACTCTCAATTCGTATATACTTTGAATTTTAACATTCCTTCCAGATATATACAAATGCAACCGATATCATAGTATTAGAAATCTATCCTCTGATTCTGGCTGGTATAATAGTTAGAATTATCGTTGTTGCTATCATCATCGGTGAATGATCTTGATTGCAGCGCACGTTTGATTTTCAATTGATCAACTTTATTCGCTTTCGAGATTTTATAGCAAAGTAAAAACTTTTCTCATCGATTTATTTCATAATAAATTATTCATATATAATACTACGATAATATTTCCTCTTTTCATTTAACCCTTTTCGAGCAGCTCCTGGAATTCATAAATGAAAAAATTCCGATCCTGCATATCTCTCGTTCGTAAATTATAGGTAAAATCATATTTTAATCTAGACCGTGAACAGTCTTTGAGTTGGCAACACTTGGCTAGAAAAGGTCAAAAATTTGAGAAAAAAGAAATTTACATTTCAATGGTCTAAGCGTACTTGTTGCGTAGCTTTCATGTATTAAAACGCCTTATCAAACGAAAATAAAATGTTCACGGAAATAAATTAAAATAATAATAAAGTTGTCACGTGACTGCGCGTGACTCTACAACACAAAGGCAAATATTTATTCAACTATATAAACTTACTCCTAACTCGGAAATTGACATCAATCTACAAAAGAAATTCGAAAGTTAATTTAAAGAACAGAGAAAGTTATTTTTAGTTTGTGAGAATAAATCAGTTCATATTCTCTCCAAGTATTTACATCATTTGGGGAGGGATCGATCCCCATAATCTTCCTTCTGGTTACGTCAGTAATCAGTATGGACTATCGATAATATTGATCATTAGGTTTTTGTATCATTAACATTAACTAAAAATTTCAACGTTGACACTTTCAAACAAATAAATGATGCACACTTCATATGAATATTGAGACAAAGCAATCATTCAATCTGTGTCTGATACATGCTTCCATGAATGGCCACCTACCGTTTTTTTTTTGTATTTCTTATTATAATAATCAAATCAATGAGTTTTAGAAAATACATAGCAAGTCAAATTCATTTCTTCGGCAAAATTTCTCCAGTTTATTTGATTAAAAGAAAAAATATATGAATATCTACTAAATGTAAAATATATTAGAAGACTTGATCGAGTGCGTCATCAATTGTATTAAATAGATGATCTATCATTAAATCAACTTTAAATTCATCTTTCCAAAGTTTATTCGCTTGAATACATGTTTTATCCTTTGTATCATCTTCATTGATTGGCCACGGTGAATGATAGATGACATAGCCAACAATTCGAACACAATCAGCGATATAGTTTAATGGTTCTTGCATATGAGAATGCCACATAATATCGATCTAGAAAAATCTAAATAAGTAAAGAAAATATTATTCTCATGTTGAATATTTTACCGCATATGTTGGACGTATGAATTCATGACCATCTTTTAAAGGATATTTAGCTGCTATATATAAAAATCGTTCATATGATTTTTTTAGTCGATTGATTGCACCACCTTGCAGTTCCATTCCACTTGACCATGTACGATGATAATCGGCAAGAGGTGCTGTTTTTAATGCTTTTGACATAAATTGTTTACATAAATCAAGCCATTTACCATCCATGATTAAATCACCTTCGGTAAATGAAAAAGGATTTTCATAATCATTAGGTTGTTTAGATGCGAACTCAAAATGAGTTTTATCCCAATAAGAATAAGTAGGATAAGTACCGGTGTCTATTTTAAACGGATAATAATGAAACTTTGATGCAACATCATTTTTTGTATCTATTGATGGTAATGAACAATATTGTTGACCAAATTGTTGTTCATATAATTGGCATGTATCTCGAAATGCTTGATTTTTTAAACATTTTTCAATACCAGAGATTAATAATGAATGATCAATAACGCGACGAAACAAACGAAGACAATCGTCTTGATACATTGCTGGTCGTAAAAGGTGTGTTTGCCAAACGATTTCAATATCCAAAGTTGGAATAAGTAAAATATTTGATGGATGAGATGCTTTCAATTGCATAAATCTATAATATCTTGTTATCATATGTTTTACAATCGATGGTTGTTGCCATCCTTGTTGAAATTTAGACGCCTTTTCTAGTAATTCAATAAGTTTTTGAGCTGTTTTTTCAATATCAACTGATAATTCAATAGACCTAAAAATTGAAAGAATAACCTATAAAATCTTTCTTAAGATCGTTCGTGTTCTTCAAAATCAATGTTCGCTCTACTTCATAGTATATCTCTCTAACTTTTCACAAGCGTTGGATCTATAACAATAAACTTACAAAATATATTTTACTTCTCTAAATCTCAACATTCAGAAATTTTCTAAAAATCAAAGCTTAAAAAGAAACTTTCAATCCATACAAATTATTTTTTCTATGCTTCGAAGTAGAGAACTAAAATTTGTTATATTTGAAAGACAACTATTATACCTTTTCGAATGAAGGGAATGGGTTTTGTTTTATTGTTGTTCTCTTCAATTTTTGAAAACAAATGAGATTTTTCGTGAAGACTGATCATTGACATAAGAATTAGTTTTAAGAAATATCAAAAAGTAGAGATCTTAGGCAACTTTTTTGTAGACTTTTCTCAAAAATTATTTTCTTTTAAGGAAAAACGATTTGTCAGAGAAGAGACAACCTTAATTAGTTCTATGTTTAAATTGAAACAATATAATTTTTCAAAAAAAACAAAACATGAGTTTATTTTTACATAGTTGATGATGAATTTGGATGTTGGTGAAATCCACCAATACCTTCTAATTGTTGATTATCATTCGGTCGAATAGGATATGAAGGTGGTTGATCTACGTCACATGCAGTAGCAGTGCACTTCCTCATCGCCCGTAGTTTTGCATTGCGTAAGCATTTCACATAAATCCAATCGAGATAAATTTGTTTGAATGATTTTGAATATAGTTTTTTCGATGCTATTCAACATATTTACAAATATTATTAAGTAAGGAAAATATGTATTACTCACAATTGCATTTCAATTTCCAAATTTCATCTTGATCAGCTATCATTTTAAATCG
>JAJEKB010020884.1:0-68041 GCA_022393335.1 Macrotrachela quadricornifera | reverse complement strand
AATGAAACAACAGGCGCTACTGAAGTTATTATACCAAATCGAACAGCATCTTATGTTATCATATGTTTTGTTTATATATTTGTTGCTTCATTTGCATTTAGTTGGGGACCAACTGCATGGATTTATTGTACAGAAATATTTCCATTAAGTATGCGTTCAAAAGGTACATCAATAACAACCGCTTCAAATTGGGCAGCTAATTGTATAGTTTCATTTCTTGTACCTGCACTTCTTGAAAGTCTTACATATGGAATTTATCTTATATTTGGTATATTTTGTGTTAGTATGGGTATTATAATATATTTATTTTATCCTGAAACAAAAGGAAAAAGTTTAGAAGATATGGATTTTGTTTTTGGTCGATCAGTATTTGCTGTTAAATTATTTGGAAAAAAGAAAAGATTAAATACTCGAATAAAATCTAAAGAAAAAACTGATATTCATACAATTCAAACATATTCACATAATCAATCTATTCAAATTTATCATTTTTAATATAGTAAATTAAAGAAACAAAAAATTTTTAGTATCATGGTTTTTGTTTTTTTTTTGATTTCTAATAGATTAGATCATATGAAACTTTATTTTTAAAATTCTCTTGTAAATTATTTTTTTTGAAAGATTCATTTTGATTTAACAAAGAAATTTTAATGAAAAATAAGATTAACAATTAGATAAATGTTTAATGGAAACTAGAGTTTAAAAAAAAAATTAATGAATTTTATTTATATTATTCTTATTAGAACTGGACTAAGCTATAATAATTTATATTTTTTAAAGAATTTAAAATAAACCTGATTCATATTATTTCGATATTTAATATAAATATTTAATTAATATACAATATCAAATGAAAGAACGATAATATAATATTGTCGTTTTTTTTTAATATGTTCGATGACGACCTCTGTCGATCTCATCTATGATGAGACATGACTGTATTGTTGCCTGCCAAAACAAGGAACAAAGATTAGTCATTTTTTTATTAAATTTATCTTTTGTGTATGTTTGCCACAAATGTATTTTTATCTCTTTATTTTCAATATAATATTTCATTTATGAATCTATTTTTTTGACCAATAAATTTGTATTAATTAAATAATGGATTGGAAATTAAATCTGTTGTCTCAAATAAAAGATCATAAATGTCGATGGAATATATATAGTGATATTATTGAACACTGTATATTATTTTAAAAAAATTTTCATTTATAAAAACTATAATCAATTTATATTTGTTAGATAATCGTCTCTTGGAAAATAATGCTAATCTTCAAAATCAATGTATTAAATTTGAAGATGATGTTCGTCATTTACGTTTAGCTAATGCAGGATTAGAAAAAGCATCAGAAGCTAGGTTAAATTAGAAGAATTAAAATTAAAATTAAAATTATTTTATTATATTTTTTTTGTTCATATTTTAGTCAAGAATTAGCAAATGTTAATAGTAAATTAACAGTAGCTAATGAAGAAGTAGTTATGCATTTACGAGAAAAAGGTGAAGTAAGTAATATAAATAAAATTATATATAAAAATAAATAAATAATCTTGCTTTTTAGCTTGCTCGTGAAGTACTTCGACTTAATCATGCATTAACAGCCGTAAATGAAAAATTAGTTCAGGAAGAAACTAAGTAAAAATTAAAAATTAATATAAAATTTTTCTATTGTATATTTCGAATTTTTAAGAAACAAAGAATATAAAACAGAAAATGAACAATTACTTAATAAAATTGAAAAATCTGAATGTGAAGTTAATGAACTTGTTCAAATAAATGAAGTAAATTATTTATTTATTTATTTATTATATTCTTAATAATATTTATTTAAGGTACTTCGTGAAGAATTTTTAGCTGTTCAAATTCAACTTGATCAATTACAAATAGATTATACTCGATTAAAACCAACATGCCTGGAACTTGAACAGGAATTAGATAAAGAAAAACGATTAAATAAACAACGTGAAGAAGAATTAATAGAATGTAAAAGAGTTCAATTAGAAATGCTTAATGCTGAAGTTGAACGATATAATCAGTAAATTTATTTTTATAAATCAATAAAATTTCTTATTTTTGTTTTTTTCTTAAACTCATTTTATAGTCGAGTTCAACAAAATAAAGGATCTGATATAATTGAAGGTAATCCTCCTATAAATCCATCTGGTAAACGTCCTTCTGATCCAAATATTACAAATACTTTACCAAAAAATACCAATGATACACTACAGAATTCTTCAGATGAACCATTTAGTCGAGATAGAAGAAATACTGCAAATGGTACAATTATTGGTGGTGGCAATATATTTTCAAGTTTTAGACGAATATTTAATCCTGGACTAGCAACAAATATTACAAATGATAGACTTAATCGAACATCGACATGTTGTGTTTCAGCCTCGATTCCAACACGTGAAGTTCATCGTTGGGTAAAAAAAAATTATTTTTTCTCATACATATGTGTAGCTATTCAATGTTTTTGCTAATATGAGATCGCGTTTTTTCTCGAAAATTTGGGTAAAATACTATCCCCATCTTTGCAAAATCTATTACAGAAATGTAAAATTTTACAGTATAACGTTCGTAATATTATACAAGCATCCTAAACATGCACTGAGGATGAATGGTGAGAGTAGATACATGCATAAAATAATTGAATCAATGTACAGGATATCTCGTCACTCCTTACCCAAAGAAAATTTTGAATATCTCCACCATATTTCTACCACTGATAAACGAGTATTAATGGTTTACAGTGGTAAATGAAGTATTATTATAAGTTTTTTTAAAGTATTTATTATTTATGAAAGTTTTTACAGATATTTTTCTGATTACTTATTATACTATTATTAATAACAGTATTCTCGTATATTTTTGAATAAGAATCCAAATGGTTAATGGTAGCAGCCTTGTAAAAGTATTATATAAATATATAATTAAACATATTATCCATTAATTTACCAGCAATAATCAATTTCAATAGTTATTTGCATAATTATAGATATACTCTACTACTGCGTCTATGATTTTAATTTACACTATAAATTGTATCTACGGACAAAATATGAGAGTGAACGACGGATATTATCAATTGATAAGGTTTCTTTATAAGAACAATCGATCATATTTGTTTGTCAAATAACAATTTATTAAATAATATAAAATAATTTTTTTTTGTTAATTTAGGATTGTACAGAATTAGAAGTATATGCAATACAATTTCAACCATCTGGATCAATATTAGCAACAGGATGTAGTGATAAAATGATTTATCTATGGGAAATTTCAACAACAGGTCAACCATATAAATATGGTACATTGTATGGTAGTCATGGAGCTGTTACCGCACTTGATTTTGATAATGAAGGAGTAAAAAACTTATAATTATCATATATATTATTTATTTTTAATTATTTAATAATTTTTAGACTCGTCTATTAGCTGGTTGTTCGGGTGATAAAGCATATATTTGGTCTTATGGTGAAAATCGAGTACTTAAAGATACATTTACTGGTCATAAAGGTCCTATATATACATGTAAATTTATTTCTGCAACAAAATTAACAACAGGTAGTGGTGATCGATTAATTAAAGTATGGGATTTACAAAGTCGACAATGTAATTTTTTATTTTAAGAAAAAAAAACAAATAAAATTATTAAAAATTTTTATTCTTTTCAAGGTATACGAACTTTATTTGCTGGATCAAAATGTCATGATTTAATAATAAAAGATGCAGCTGGTACAATAGTAAGTGCACATTTTGATAAAAAAATTCGTATATGGGATACAATTACTGATGCATGTCGAACTGAATTACAATATAATGCAGCAGTTACATCATTATCTTATAATGCCGGTATAAAAAACAAGAAAATAATTTTTTTCTTTTAATAAAATTTAATTTATTTATATTATATAGAAAAACAACAATTATTAGCATGTTTAAAAGATGATACACTTAAATTAATTGATTTAAGACAAAATAATATAATTTATTCATTTAATCATGACAATTTTCAAATAAGTACTGATACACATAAAGCTATATTATCACCTGATGGTCGTTATGCATGTACTGGTTCTCAAGATGGTTCTTTATTTATATGGAATACAACAAATGGAATATGTGAAAAAGTATTAAATAAAAAACATACGTATGAAATAAGAAGAAATTATTATATTTATTTATTATTAAATTTAATATTATTTTTAGAACAATGGTTACTTCATTAGCATGGCATCCCGAAGGACGATACGTTGCTTCTTCTGAAAAACATCGACAAGTGATTCTTTGGAGTGATTAAATTTGCTTTTTTTTTTCCAAATTGTTTTTGACAAAAAAAAAATTTTTTTTTTCTATATTTTTGTGATAATAGGAAAAACTAGCGGAAGTCTTTTGTGTATATAAATGTATACTAATATTTTATTTTAAAGATTTCATTTTAATTCAGAATTTTTCTTATCTAATGAATCAACGGTTATTTCGTTCTTACTTTATTTTATTATTATACAATGCATTTAATTAAAGATTTTTAGAATAAATTTGTATATAATATCAAGAATATTATTATGGTTTCTAAAACATCAAATTCATAATACTATTAAACAGTCGAAATAGGATAAATACAAGTATCTCAAGTAAGAGTATTGCAAAGCTCAAAATTTTGTTCATTTTGTAAATAAAAGGTGCAACCGTAAAATACAATTGGGTTTATATTGATTGTAGAGAATTTTACATTGCATCTTGTAGATATAAAGTATTGAATGATTGCGAAATGGAATGACTCATTATGTGGTACTTGTACTTAAGATACAAATTTTATCTGTAAGGTTGACTAAATCTGATAATTTTTTATAGACTACTGAACTACCATTGTATCAAAAAATAGATCATAATATAATGTTTTAATAAGAACTTACTCTAACATGCTGAAAAATTTACTCTAGATCAGATATAAAATTATTTGTTTTTATTGTGAAAATTGAGGGTGAGGGTGTGGGTGAAGATCTTGTAGATATCCATGATGAAGGTGAACAAGCTTTTAGTGAGGATGAAGTTTTACACAATTACTCACTCTAATTTCATTCAGATCTCTCCATTGTTCTTACCATCATTTGTGATTCTACCAATATTCTTATTATTGCGCATTTTCTTAGTTTTATAGAGCGTGAAAATAAAATTCTAATTTTAGCCATAATATATATGTGCATACCATCTATATCTTCTTTTGTTCTGTTGTCACACGTGAATGCGCATATTTCCTTTTTTAACATTTTCTTGTATATTTATTTTTGTTCTAGCATCTCGGAGTGAATGCTTTCCGTTTCCAAACTCATGTACACATATATCCATCGTTTTATAACCATAAACTGTTTGATTTATTCAGTCAATGAATATTAGTTTTTTTCGGCCATCTCTTTTGAATTTTACTTGTAACGATTTAACATCTACGATAATCTCTCTAGTACTTGACTATAAGCACAAAAACTAATGGTTATATAGAACTCGTATCAAATAAAAAACGATCCAGCGAAAAGAAAAGAAATACAAAATTAATTATTGATAACATCATGATAGAGTTTATACATCTTCGATCGATCATTCGTGTTGCTTGCTCGTTATTGTTTTGCCTATAGACATTACGAAATGAATTTAATCCCAATAGAATAATGATTAAATAAAACATTATTTGATATAAGTCGTTTTTATTCATTATTTTGTTCATATTAAGGCAAAACAATAATCAACAAACCTTACCAACGATACATTGAAGAAGCTAAATATTTTAAAGCCATAGCAAATGAGTGAATGGTTTTTTTCAGTTATAATCTTACTCTTCTATATTTCATATATATACATTGTTAACATATTGTAACAAACGGAAGCAGATTATTGTTTTTTTTTGTTTTTCATATATATTAAATTCGAGATCAAGTATTGTATCAATTTGTTTAAAAAAAACATACAACTTACATCGTTTATTAGTTTATGACAATTGGTTTGGAAAACAAGAGTGATTTGTTTTTCAAATTTTAGCCGTTAGAATGATCGATTTTCTTAAATTTAAATATAATAAAATCGATTCAATAAATTATACAGTATTATAAAAAAAATTATTTTTTTTTCTATATGCAATTTCATTTTGCTTATTTTTTTTTGTATAAAATAAGAATTTCAAAGCAGAACAAAGAGAAAACCACACATATGTGAGAAGACAAAATGCTGCGAATTGCGTAAAAAGCACACACAAACAATTAAAAACATCAAAATAAAGAGATTCATCATATTTTATATATTTATTAGAGAAACCGGTTGTGAGCATTATATATGTTCACCGTCATAAGTCTTTAGAAAAAAAAAAAAGAAAAGAAACACTTTTTTTTTTATTTTATTTTTTATTTTATTTGTATAGATGTGTATCACAGCGTATCACACGGCTGCTTCAGGATTGCCGCTATTTCTTGTAGATGTTGTCATATGAATTGGTGCTGGTAATTGTGAACGATTTTCTCCATATAAATTTTCTAAATATTCTTGTCGTCGAACTTTTTCATTTAAACCTTTACATCGACAATAAATTATTTCACGAAATGGTGTTCGAAATTCTCGATTAAATTTGGAATAAATTAATGGATTTAATGTTGAGGATAAATAACCAACCCATAATAAAAGTGTATCAACCCATCCAGGTACATTTAATCGTCTTGGTGAACCAGTTAAACCTGTTATATATTCATGCAAAGGTTTTAATATTGCAAGTAACATAAATGGAAGCCAACAAATAATAAATGTTCCTAAAATAACACCAAGTGTACGTATCGCTTTTTGATTTGGTAAATGAACATGACGAAAAAATGTATAACGACGTGAAACAAATATTGATAAACGACCATTAAATGGTGTACTTATACGACGACCTAAACATCTTGATGGAGATAAAAAACTTGATGTTTTTGATCCATGTTGACTATTTCCCGAACGTTTTGATGATCGTCTTCCACCTGATATTGAAGAATTATCATCGTTGTTATTTGGATTAGATATATTTAAAAATAATTGTGGAGATGAACAACTATTTCCATTTGATTGTTGTTGGGATAATGCTCCTGTTGGTTGTGCAACATTTATTGATGAATTATTATGTACTGAAAATTGAGGCATTTGAACACTTGATCGAGTATCCATTGCTGTTTGAGCTGTTCGATAGATATTAGCATAAATTATTAGTACAAATATTAGGGGAATGTAAAATGAAAGCATTGTTGCAAATAATTGATAATGTAATGTTTGATTTACTTCACAAGTAGGAAGATTCGCTGATGGACCTGAAATAATATTTCAAAATGAAAAAATCTTTAATTTCGTCTTTCTTAATTCTATTTAAAATAGAATCAAAAAACCAATCTATTGAAATTAAGAACTAATAAAAAACTAGTTTAGTCACGTGAGAATAAATTACCTCAAAGCAATTGAATAGATACCAAACACAGATTCAAAACGTTTGAATTATAGGCAGATATAACAAATTCAAAATAAATTGATATATTAGTAATTATTTGTTTTTAGAAAAAAACGATAGAAGTATATTAAATTAAATTTGAATCATGTTTGCCAAATATATCGTAACTAATGTCTATCAAGTGTAAGAACTTCTGAACTCAGACTCGGTTCTAAGTTGGATTCGATGATCTCTTGTCGCAGTGATCATCTCGTGTCACACTTCAATATCTGTCACGAAATGTCTTACATGCACCACATTTTATATTAATATATAACAAACAAATTTATATATTAAAAAAATCTAATTAGTTCAAAAGAATCTCATAAATGTTTCTTATATTTAATACATACGTCCCCAGAAAATGGGTGGTAATGAAACAAGTGCACTGAGTATCCAAACACCAGCAATCATAAATGAAAGTAATTTAACTTTACGCATTGGAGCATATTTAAATGGATGATTAATAATACAATAACGATCAATTGAAATAACGAGAAAATTTAATATTGATGAAGTACATAAAAGAACATCAGTTGATGTCCATATGTCACACATAACCGACCCTAATATCCATCTATTATTAGATATTTGAAGCACTAAAAAAAGAAATAAATTAAATAAATTAATTATATATGTATATAAATTATTAATGAATTTACCCGTTGCCAATGGCATAATAAATAAACCGACGAAAATGTCACTAACAGCAAGACTAACAATAAGAATATTTGATGCTGTTTGTAATTTTCGTACAAGACAAACGGCAAGTATGACAACAAGATTTCCAATTATTGTTAAAGCACATAATAATGAACAAATAGTAATAATTATAACTAAAAGTACAAGATTACGTGTGTCTGATTGTGGATGTTGTGAAATATTTGTTTTATTAATAAGTTCATCATTTGTTGTTGATGATAATAATGGAATTGTTGTTTGTATTCGTCTTCGAGGAGTATTAAATATTGTTGTTGTTCCATTTAGTGGTATAATGGAAGATGAAGATGGAATTCGTTGTTGTTGTTGATAGTATTGATTGACAACGTGTTGTTCGACAGCAGCAACTGATGAAAGTAATGAAACAATCGATAAAAACGAAATAAATATTGATGTACGCCTTGAATAAACTGTTAAATGAAATATTGTCGACGATAGTCGACTGATTCGACGACCGTATGAAAACGCCAATATCGACTCTAAAAATTAAAAAAAGAAATTTCTTTTTTTTTTTTCTTTAGATTAAAATGATAATTTATTCATCAATAGTTTTTCTTTTCTTTATTAATAAATAAAGAAATATATGATAAATACACTTTTTTATACTCAAGAGATTATTAGTTATTTATATTAACAACTTATATATATATTACAGTAGAATAAGACTATTATTATTAACGCCCACATATCCTCACAGCCTGCCTTCCCAGAAAGATAAGTAACATATATGAATGATTCTTCTTTTATAAATCTTTTTTTTTCCCTGGAAACTGGTAATAACGACTTAAATGTATGGAGAAATATCTACGAACAATTTTAAAGATTGTATCAATACAACAAATCTATATTTATTAATATTTACAATAGTATGCAATTTATTCAATAAAATCTAATTGGAACAATGTCTTGAATGTATTCATATATCATTTTAAGTAAGATATTATTTTAAATCTGTGAAAAACTATCAATGAATTTTAGAAAAGTTATATAAAGAATTTCATTATATATTTACCTATATAATTATATAAATACATTTAATTAATTTCGTGATATAAACTTGAAATTATCTAAGTCATTGTTTTACATTGAAAATATTTTACAATATGAGAACTTGTGTATTTTCAATTAGAAAATTTAGTGAGTTTAATATACTTTTTTATATGAAATTATCAGAATCATACCTTTAATACAAAAAAAATGCGAGAACGAACGATTTTTAATCATATTTTTTAATCGAAATTCATAAAAAAAGTATTGGGCAATTTTATATCAAGTAGTTTTATATGATCATTGGTAAATATATAATGAATATCATAAAATTCTTTTAAAAAAAAAACTTTTTCAAACTTTTCTTAACAATTTTATATATTATTCTTATTTTTTAAATAGTCTCTTATGCTAAAGTATTGACGATATAAAAATACATACAAGAAATTGTTACAATTATATTCCAATGAGTATGTTGCATGCTGTTGTGTAGATGCTAGTAAATATAATCTGGTTTTCTTTTTATGTGCAAATATAATCCTTAAGGGTATTAGTAGATATTTCTTGGTGCTATTTAGATTGTTATTACAAGTTTCGAGGAAAAAAAATTTATGGAGAAAAAATTAATAATAAATGATACTTAGTCATGTTAAAAAAAAAAGGCAGTTATGAATATCTGTGGGTGTTAGTGAACATAACATATTTAAGTGTAGGTGTTAGTCAAAGTAGTTTTTATTCCACTTTGATATGTCGGATATATGAAATGTTAGTATAAATTATTAATATCGCACTAAATATTACTTTTCATAAGTTTTGAAATAGCATCATCAATTACAGAGTCAAACAATCTGTATTCTTTTTTTTCTTTATATGTCTTAATTTTCATTGAAAACGAAACACCTGTATGTATTCAATACTTATGTTATTAATTATCGTTTCTTTTTTTTTTTACCATTCTATATAATTAGTATAGAAACTTTTAAATAGATATATGTTTTAGTTTTGTATTCATCTGTATATATATATATATATGCATATAATAATAAAACAAGAAAAAGTAAATATACTTTATTAGTTTTTTTTTTGTATTGTATCGACAAATAAGAGTCATGTTTTATTTCTTATTCGATTTTTTAATCAAAAAACTTTTTATTGAAAAAAATGAATCGTTATGCCTGGAAGCATTTTAATAAAAAAAACTCCTTGTCCAAAGTATAAGTACTTAACCAATATATATATATATATATTTCTAATATATTCATGTATTATAGATCTTTTATTTAAACCGATTGAATATAATATATCTACTCGTTATCTCATTTAACATCGATAAAATATATCTTAAATTGAACTAGAAAACACGCACATTTTCATGTTATGAGAAAATCAATGTTAGTATTAGTTTTTATCTGTCTATATATAGATCTATTATGTCGACGAATAAACGTAATATATTGCCTTAAGCGTTAGAAAATTTCTCTAAAGTTTAACGAAGTCATTTTATTTAAAATATTTACCATAACTTTTCATCGTGCATCGTCGACAATAATAAAGATGAACACAGGAGGACGACGATGACGACGACGACGATGACAACAAAGTAACAAGATAATTGATATATAATAATATAGTTAGCAGTAAATGAAGGCTTTATCTAAAAATAAAATAATAATAATAATAAAAATAATAATAATAGTAGCTGAAAAAACAATATAATAGATTTCATCAATTTAACAATCTCCTTTACTGTTCTCATAACATCAATATATTTTGACAAACTTTGCTTTTATGAATAAGAATAAAAAGAAAATACGCTTTTCAAGGGTAAAAAAAAGTTTCTTCTTATATTACAATGTCTTTCCTGCTGTGTACATTATTACAGCAAAATAATAGTTGTATCCCTCTGTGATCTTTTGTTGTTTATTGTTATTACTAGAAGAGAATCGTCAATATATATATATATATATATATTATATATATATATAAATGTTGACGAGCGAGATATGACAGATAACAACGATGTTAAGTAATTTCATATGAGAGACTTAAAAACAAAAGACTATCTCGAATATTGCCTGTCTATCTTGTCATATTCACTTTGCATTTAGATACGATTCACGTGTTTCAATACCCATTCAACAGCTATTATTCGATATGATGAGAAAGAAGTAATAGAAAAAAAAAAAGAAAAAAAATGAAGAAAACTTGTCGTTCTCGTCTTTCGTGTATAGTAGTGGGTCGACTGGTTGTTACAACAATTAGGAAGAACTCTCTTCTCTTTTTCTTCTACTTGTTCTTCTTTTCTGCTTTCCTTCTTCCTTCAATCTCTCTTGCATCTCCATTAGCGTGTATATGTAGTAGCGGCCAATTTGAATGCATGGCCAAGTTCGGGCAAGCGAGAACGACCCGAAGAGAGGAAAGCACAAGCGCTCGCGTCAACCAAACTACCATCTATAGAATGATGATGAATGCTTGTAGGGCAGGCAAACAGCAGCGACTGCTACATAAGAACAAGCAAAGCAGGAAGAAGAAGATAAGATTGATTTGACGGGCAGGCAAGATGCTTTACACATGCACTTGGCAATGTGCGACCACTGTGTCTATAATTCCTTCGTTTTTTTTTTCTTATAATAGTAACGGTAACAGTTCTGCGTCTTTCATCCGCTAGTTGAATGACGTCCTTCATGTAACATGAATGTGCGCACATAGATACACACATCAAATGTATCTATCTCTAAATGCGACATGGTATAGCGTTAGCAAAAGATCATCACTAGTTGTTGTATTGATATATTATTTCTGTTTCTTTTCAACAGTCGTAAATATACGAATAACAGCAACCAATCTATCGATCTCGTTTTTTATTCTTTATTTCGCGCTTTTAATGACAGGAAAGAACTCACTAGGGACACGTATGTAAGCGAACAAACAACAAACGTTCTGAACCTTCTAGTATTCTTTTTCATTCTATTTTACAAATACAATCAACATCAATCGTTAGATTACTCAAAGTATAAATAGATATATGTTCATCTGCTTCAAAAAACAACAAAAATACAATCTAGCAATTACTATGAATAGTTGATAAAGCAGAATGATCATCATTATTAAAATACAATCTTCTATTTGTTTACTCAAATACCTGGTATAGAAGAAGAAAAACTATCGTTAGAAGAGAATATATGTTTGAGAAGAGCAAACATTATTTATTATTATTGTCAAACAGAAGAAAAAAAAAGAGAAAGAAATATTGACATCCGACAATCTTGATCTTTATACAGCTGATTATTTTTTCTGTAAACAATTTATATCTTAGAGGACATTAAGAAATTCTTTAAACAATGTCTAAATATATCTTTAGATAAAATAATTGTAACTTATATAGTAACTAAAAATAGATATAATTACTATCCATTTCTTACGTAAGAAATATGACGCGAGAAATTATCGTATCATCTGAAGTAATAGGCTAAGGTCTCTCAATTTATTAAAGTAGTTTATCTTATTTTCAAGGCTATATTTTTATTTTTTTCTCAAACTTATTACATTTTCAACTATACAAAATAAACTAAATTTGTAAAATATAATCTTTCTTAGTATATCAACATTAATATGTATATAATATACTATGTAACTTACGACGATTCCAAATGACTGAACGAATATATGAATAAGTGAAGCCTGCAGCGCATTGCACTACATGAGATGCTACGCACGAGCAAACGTTGATGCTGATTTTCTAAAAGAGAGATGAGAGCTTTTCTTCTCTTTTCCAAGATGTCTGTCTAACATCAAGCTTCCGGCTCTTGCTCTCCTAGTCTCTTTCTATGCTAGTGCGCATCTAACAACAGCAAGATATTATTGAAAACTCATTTTCTCCTTCTCTCTTTCTCTGTATGCAAAAGTTCTGTCGTTCTTTTCCTTCCATGACAACGCTGAACGAGTGAAGACAACGATGACGCCCTAATTTGTTCAACTCCACCGACTTTCGTCGCTATTCGACTAACTGAATGAATGTGTATGTGTGTATGTGTGGCAATAGCCGGCTGATTTCTGATATATAGAAAAACGATCCATAACACGAGTAGTTTACATTTCCATGGTTTATCTCAAAGGCAAAATCGATGTCGACACTAGAGACGTGACACAAAAAGTATCACGAAATCTTCGATTGTCACTTCGAATAGAAAGAAAAACTAGAAGAATCATCATTATTTTTGGCAACCACCTGATGCCATCATTGTCATTCTCTTATTCGCATGTGACACGCAATACATCATTGTTCATTACTAAGACTACATTATCATTTTTTTTTTCTTTTCTCATCATTCTGATTATCATTATTAGCAATACGAGACAGATAGTAGTTGTACGATCAACTATAAAAAAATAAAAACTTACGACAGTTTATACCAATTGACGACATCAAGCTCAACAACAAGCTCGTCCGGTCAACATGCAAACAACAACATAAATATACACAGATTCCTTTTTGCTCTTTTTCTCTCTCTCTTTCTCTTATGCGCGTTGACAACTTTCATCGTACTTCTTTTTCTATTGCGAGCGTGCGCGCGCTTGATAAAGGAAACATATGCAGCAATAGTAAGAGCGAATATCTATTTTTTTTCCTTGCTTCTCTTTCTTTGCATACTCGCGCATTTGTCAGGCTCTTAGCCGAAGAACTCGGTCGGTGGCGCTGTATCGGAAATGGTCGTCGTGGAGGCGAAAAAGTGGGGGTCGTCTTTCTTTTTAAAAGCATGCGCGTACGCGCACATACATCACTAGCTACAGTCGCAGCATTCGTAACAGAAGAAGGAAAAAAAAAAAGAAAGAGAATAACAGAGAAAGAAAGCTAGAAAAGGAAATATATATATATACACGCGTACGTTGGGACCCGGTGACAAGGGAAAAAAAGGAAAAAGAAAGTATTTGTCGATATTAATTATTTTTTTGCTTCTTCTCCGTTTTGAACAACACTAATAGCATACAAGATCAGCAACGACAGAAGAGCAAAAACGAACGGTCCCGGAAAGAGCAGACGAAAGAAAGTAATATATGTATGTGTGTTTCTCTTCATTCAAGAAACATACCGCTTATAACAATTGAATCCATAGTTGAACGTAGCAATAATGAAAATAAATATATACGAAGAAACAATCAGCATCATTAGTGGCGTATACGTGTGCGTGCGTAGGCAATGTAGAGAAAAGAGTATGTCCCAGAAATCGATTCGTCATGCCTGTCTCTACGCCCGATCTACTACCTCAAGGGAATCATTTATCTTCTGAGTTATTAGTTAAAGTACAAAAGCTTAAATTTTGAGCAATCTATTTCTTGTCACTATATCCATTAACAATACGTGAACATCGAATTGGTTTGATCTTATTCAAAAGAAAGATCCGATCTCGTTTCATTCATAGAAAGCAAAACTACTTGATCATGCACAAAGTGACAGATAGTCGTTCGTTGGTTCGTTCATTTTTTTTCCGATTCTATCCTTATCGCCTTGATTCTATCAACAAGACAGTGTGTGTGTGTGTGTGTGTGTGTGCTATGGCTTAATCTTATTTCGATTTATGTTACTAGAATACACATACATATAGATATACAAATTTATGTTATTTTGGTCGATGCTCGTCTCTCTTTCTTTTTCTCTAACTAAATGACGGGTGTCTGTCGTCGTTCTCGCTCGAACATCATTTGACAAAAGAATTTTGTTGTGCGATAGTAGACGACTTGTATTCGGATAAACATAATTGCGTTTTTTCTTTGCCAACTCATGTCTACAATGATACACTACGGAAAGAAGACAATAACTAACTATTGCCTTGTTCGTGCATCTCATCTTCTCGTCTCAGAAAAAGCAATAATAACGACAACGTCAAATAACAAAAAAAAAAAGACAAATAAAAGGAGAGACTGGTATGCAGATTGTTTCATATTGTTAATATTAGTACAAACCATTCAATCATTGCCAAGAATAGTTAGTTAATATTTCTACTTGAATTACAAGAATATATACGATCTTGTTTCACTGATTATGAGCGACCTCTAATAATATATTATAGACATATAACTAAATTATGTTAATTGAGATTGAATTTATATTTATTTTGATTTTTAATCTATAAAATTTCAAATTTAAATATGTGAAAAAAATAAAACTAATAATTATAAAATTTTCAAAAAGTTGCTAAGAAACAATAATAAATGAAAACTAGCAAATGGTATTTAACAATACAGATATAAACATATCATTAATAAATAGAGAATATTTTTTTTTGCTTTATTAGTATTGTAATTAATTCATTTGAAATCTGATTAAAAGTAGGTCTACTTAAAAAAACTTGCTTTCAATTTTTAAGTTTTGGGAAATGTATTAAAACAGAATTTTTTCAAAAATAATTCACATCTCTACAAAGATAATGAAACACATTGTGTTCTTTTTTACAATTTTGATGAACAAAAAAAAGGTATCTCTTATTGCACTTTAGACAAAAAAACCGATCATGAGTACTGGTACTGCTAATCGTATACAAGCTGAAGGCGTTATTAAAAATATTATTCGAGAAATTGTTCAAGAATGTGCATCTCGTGGTGAAGGTTTGTTATTAATTGCAATTATTTTCTTATTCATAATTAATAGTTTTAAAAATTTAGGTGTATCTGAAACATTAGTAGCATTTATTGTTAAAGCCGTTGTACTTGAACCACAAAATGATTTTCAAGTTGATCGTGTTCTTGCTTCGGATGATGTTCAACGTCTTATTGATTTGTGTGTTAAACGTTTACTTGATAGTAAATCTTCATCGCTTGATACAATTAAAATGCAAGTCTATTTTGATATGAATTATACAACACGTGATGAATTTTTAACTGAACATCGACGTGTACTTGGTAATGAAATAAAAATATAAAGAATTTTATTTTATTTTAAATTTAGAAACTCGTCTTCAACCAATTTTACGTGAAATAACCGATAATCGAGCATCAACAAAAGATGAACTTGAAGCTCTTTATCGAAAAATTGTTTCAAGTGTATTACTTCGATCTGGACTTGGTTCACCAACAGGTTAAATTTTCATTTTGATCATAGAAAAAAAAAAAACAAAGAATATATTCATTTTAGATATATCTGTTGTACGTGAAGCAACAGCTGCTTTACAAAGCGTTTTTCCACAAACAGAATTAGGTAATTTTCTAAGTTTATCAAAACGAGATAAAGATCGACAATTAGTTGAATTAACACAAATTGTTACTGGTATTCGTTTATTTAATAAAGAATGTGGAAAAGGTGGTGAAGGAATTGATAATTTACCAGGTAAATAAATATCAATTTTTATTAAAATAATTTAATTTGATTTTTAATAGCTATATTGAATGAAGCTATACCAGCAACATTAAAAGAAATTCAACAACAAACAGATGATACTATTGATTCCAGTGAAAAATTTATTGCTGTATTAGATACAATGACAACATTAGCACAAAAACAATTAAGTAAAGATGCTACTAAAAATAAAGTTCAAGAATCAATGATTAATTCTCGACAACTTGAACTTTATCTTAATATACTTTCACGTGATGTTCAACAAAGTGCACGTGAAGTTGAAGAATTATTATCACAATTTAAAGCTCGTTTAGATCAACTTAAAACAACAATACAAAATAAAACAGCGTTAGTAATAAAAATTTATTAATTAGATTAATATAAAATAGAATTATTCATAACAAATTTTTATATTAAAAACAGTTGAGTATTTCTACTATTGTTCATAGAGATGCGTATCGTAACTAAGAAAACGAGATGGAGATGTCCATCATTTTAAAGTAGTTTTAAGTAGTGACGCGACTGTTCCGTTCCTCTTCAGAAAAGAGGCCTGGAGCAGCTGTCTTACTATACCTGGAAAAACTTCTTTCTTGACGAAAAAAGTAATAGCAAAGTACCAATTAACATAGGTTATGTGAACAAA
This sequence comes from Macrotrachela quadricornifera, assembly GCA_022393335.1. NCBI lineage: Eukaryota > Metazoa > Rotifera > Eurotatoria > Philodinida > Philodinidae > Macrotrachela > Macrotrachela quadricornifera. The sequence goes on along the minus strand of JAJEKB010020884.1, from coordinate 50,865 downwards.
TTGGTTTACTTATATGATAAATCAACTTGTTTAGGTAAATATTCTTACAGCAGGTTATTTTTCTACAAGAGAGTTATGTAAAAAATTTTACTAATGGAAACATATTCAATTTCTTGTAAAAAGTGAAGATGAACATTTTATTTTAACTTAAGATGTTCCGACAATTAGAAAATATTTAATAAAATTTGATTTTCTTTCTAGACTAATTACTTTGTTTTTTTACTTTTAATGGAATATAAAAAATACAGAGATATTCCCGAAGATATCAATGTTCAACTTGGGAATGAGGTGAACGCGCGCTATTACGATTTTCAAAATGTTTCTGGCAGTACGGCTACTAAAATATAAGTCAAATTTGCTATTAGACGGAGACGATTCGTGGAAGTAATGCACATCTTTGTCTAAGCAAAACACCAGTACATTTGATTGAATCACGTAATACTTTATTATAAAACTACTTGTAGATTTTACTGTAATCCGTCAAATTGTAAGATAGTATCTTGTTTTTTTTCTGTATACTGACAAATATAAATATTATTCCAGTTCTTATTTGCTGTTTATAGATTATATAGCTAGATTGAATCCAGGATAAGAGTTTTCTAAAAGAATTCGAGGCAGTTAGCCTTCATTAGCGTTATATTAGAATTATAAATTAGATATACATGTTAACTCATAAGTCCACAAAGGAAGTTTATGTGAATAATTTAAATGATTAATACTTTTTTTAAAATAATATTATAGTATATTTTTAGAAGTTTTATTCCATATAATCTAGTTTAAAAATAATATTGAAAATGATTAACTTTAATTGAAAAACACAAATCTATTCTTTGTAAAATATCTGAAAAAAAATACTGCAAAAAGTTTCTTTCCGAATCAATTTATATTTATCAATAAATCTCTATAATAAAAAGTAGTTTCAACTTAATCTTATAAATCTTTCAATGTGTTGTCGTTCATGAAATAAATAAGATTGTTGTAGCAGCTAATATATTCGATAGTGACTAATTTTACAGATACCATGAACTTTGTATATCAAGATGAACTTGTAGTTTTTGTTGTTTCAATACAACAGAATCAACATAAATATCTTTTTTTCTTAATTTAGAGTGCCTACAGCTCAAGTTTATCCACAGTTTATGCATTTGGCTTCAATATGGTTTGGTTTTCAAGATGAAATGGTTTTACTTAGTGTACTTTCAAATATATGTAAAATAAAAAATTGTTTCAAAATTTTTTGTTTTATAATAATTTTCTTTTAGTATATAGTCTTGAACCATATACAGTTAATTCTAAAGAATTATTAGCTGATGATGCTATCAGAAAATGTTTAGCTAAAGTATCAATCGTAACTGATCAACAACGTTTACGAGCTAATAATGGTGGTGTTGTTGTACAACCAGAAGAACGTAATGCTGAAGGAATTTGGTACTATCATGACACAACAAAAAATTTTGATAAATTACCATTAATGTACAAAGGTAAAAATGTACAGCTCTGAATATAAATCTTTTCTTCCTCGGCTTGCAGTCATTATAAAATCTTGACATTTGAAAATGGGAATATATTAAACGGTCAGTAAAATAACTGAAGTTGTCAGTAAAAAATATATAGATGGTCAGTATATATACTGATTTGTCAGTATTGAAAATTGCAGTAGATATTTATGAAGTGGTCAGTTTATTTGCTGTAAGTAACAGTAAAAATATATGATTTAGATCAGTAGAAAAAAGAAATTTGGTCAGTACAAAATAGATTTTTGGTCAGCAGAAAAATTATTTTATCAGTAGAAATTTATGAATCAGTGTCAATAAAGAGAGCGAACATTCAATCATTGCATCAACAAGGCTGGTTTAGCTTTTGATGGTCGACCACGTTTTCTCTTTTCGCCAATTGGAACTGTCTTTGCAACTGCTGGTGGTTTGCAATATTTTAATCGTATACTCATACCGACAACGTGCTTACACATAAAGTTCTTCATAAAAGCTGGACAGTTACATTTCGATGTTTTCCAATGTGAATCATTTTCCATTTCTAAACGCCAGATGTCGAATGATTTCTTGAATTGATTGAAAGTTGTGAACTTTTGTTTTTTATATCTATTCAAGTCAGCTTGAGAAACCGATTGTAAGTTTTCTTCTTTTCACGACGGTATTTGTTTTCTTTTACTGCACGTTGTTCTTGAATAATTTCTCCATCTGATGCATCGCTCTCATACTGCGCTACTTCCATTGCTCTTTGTTACAGTCTTGTCATTGATAAGTAGGAGAAGATGATAATTTGAAAGCTTAATAATATTTTGTTTTTTAAGAAGAAAACGCAAGTATTTATAGGACAAGAAATGGTTATTTAGATTATTCCCATCTCTTATAGTATAACATATTCTAGGAAAAATACATGAGTGATATTCTTTAATTCATCACTTGGAAATAACAGTTTAATATATGTCAAAAGATCATAAGAAAAACGCATTAATAAAACGAAAGGAAAATTCCCATATGATCATATATATATGAGAGGAAAGAAGAAAATCCCATATGATCATATATGTGAAGGAAAATACCATATAGATATATATGTAAAGGGAAGAAAAAAAAATGAAGTGGACAACATTACGAAAAATGTTAATTTTTCTACTTTCCACTTCATGTTATCAACTGATAAAAAAGTTTATCTACTGACCGTTTCATTTAATTATCATCCAATATTATTAATAACTGACCATTTCATTTTTCTACTGACCATTCATTTTCCTACTGACCATTCAGTATATTTACTGACTTTTCATTTTTTCTATTTACTGACCATGTCAGTTATTTTACTGATCACTTAAATGACACCCTTTGAAAATTTGTGTGTACATATTGTAACAAGTATATGGGGCAGTAATGCTATCAAAATTCCAATTGCTTGAACGGAAACAAAGTTACAAACGGATCGTGCTTAATTTTTACTCTAAGTAATATAATCTAAAAACACCTCGTACTAAAGTTTGTCCTATTTTTTCTCAAATATATAGTTAATTTTAATTATTTTTACGTGAAACTATAGTCCAGTTCATGCACTTTCATTGCTCAAATAGTAACGTCTTTGAATCCTTGTTATTAGCACGATGATCATCAATGTGCCATTTCTCTTTCTTACAATGCTTGCTTTTGATACTTGCAGACAATAATACTAAACTATAAAAAAAAGCTTCTCCGGCAGTTTTAGATCAATTCATTGAATTAGTGATGAATTATTCGATTTTTAAAGAACAATAGTTCTTGAACTAGTTAACAAATTCCCACAAAATTTGTATGACAAATAGCTGGAACATGATACTATATAATAATAGGTCTCCTGATTCACATCGTGCATTTCCTTGAGATTTATGACACTTAAACCAAAGATTAACATCATCCATCATAACTTTATTCTCACTGAAGTAATTGTAATGTGGACGATGCCATTGACCTACATTTTCGATAAAATATGTACACACAAATTTTCAAATCTTTAGTCTCTATGATAGCTAAGATTTGAGTGAGAGAGAAAACCTTTATGTAAGAATATATGGACAAAATGTAAACGAAAGATTTTAATTATATATCTTTCCATTTATCATTCATTATGATCTCAAAAGAAAATCCAAAAATTTATCTCAGATTTGTACTTATTTCATCGAAAATAAAGATATGCAAGATTAGAACCAATAAATACAATTTTTATCGGGATAGTGACCAAAGTCATGAGAAAAAACAGACTGGACCTATAAACAACTTCATCTCATACATCTCTAATTAAGAATAACATATATTTGTTTCTAAACTATCTATCTGATAAAGAATAAAATACTGACTTCCGTATTCTTTTTTTCTTTTAGGTTTTTGTGCCTATCATTTAGCCTTAAATGATTTTAAATTAATTCATGGTGATCCACGTCTTGGTATTGTTCAAATTAATGATCGGTATTATACATTTAGTGAACCAAAAGATGCTATATTATTTTGTCGAAAATCTTCAACATATATTGAATCAATAGCAAATAATGCTAAATTAAATCCTGAACTCATTCAATTACTTGATTTACATACACAATTTACAAATGTTGCAACATATGGTGATTTAACACAAGTTTCATCTAAACCACAAATGAAAGCTGATTTTGGTACACAAACAGATACACATTTTTATGAAAAAAATATTGTAAAAAATTATGAATGGAATGAATGGGAATTACGACGTAAAGCTTTAAAATTAGCTAATTTAAGAAGACGTCTTACAAAATCTGTTCAAACAAATATAAGTAATTTTCGACGAGAAAATTCTACACAAGTTTATTTACCAAAAGATCAATTTATTCAAACAAAACGAGATAATTATTCGAATGTACCACAACCAAAAGTTTATTTAAGTGGTATTCGAGGACATAAACGACATGATGATGGACAATTTTTACCAGCTAATGTTAGAAAAGTTGATCTTACAGTTGATATTGATGAATAAATTCATTTTTCTTTTCTTTTTTTTTTTTAAATAAAATAAATTTCATGAAAAGAAAGATGGATAGCTAAAAATTATACATTATTGGCTAATCAAGACAAAATATCTTAGAAAAACAAAGAATGAAATATGTTACTGCATTCGTAAGTTGTATTTTAATATATGTATAAGGATATATCTATCAGTATTCAACAAATTTTGGAGAAAAAAATGTTTTCTTTTATTGAACATTTTTGTCTTGATTCAGTCAAAAGTCACTAGACTAGCACAACTTTCATATTGAATTCGAAATACACAATATAGAAATTGCTCTCCTTAAAAATTTTATGTCTTGGCTACAATAGATTGACAAGAAGAATTCTTTGAAAGTAATGCAAGTCTAATGACTCCTTACCTATGGCCAAAATATAAGCTTAAAACATTCTAATAATCTAGGAGATCCTTTCTTTTCTTAAATTGGATATCTATGAATTCACCCTAATACTGTTTAATAATTCGAGTAAACTAGCGATATAGCCATAAAAAGTGAGGAAATGCGCATCGTTTAAAGATTTTCTTCCAGTGCTCGTAGGTTAAAGTTTAAGATTTTCTATTTCAATGATCGTGCAAAGAGTCCCAATGCATAAAGATTTGAATACATTGTTTTATCATACTATGTAGATTTTTTTTCGATAGATGGCTCTAAAGTACGATTTATATGAAAATTGTATATAAAGAAATTAAATACCTTAACTAATTTTATTTATATAAATTAATCAAAAAAAATAGTTTTAAACATTTTAGAAATCATTATTTATTTCTTTTGTTACTTCATTATGATTTGCCTTTAGAACACAACAAATTATTATTTTTCATTTGTTGTCCTTCTTTTTCAGTTGAGATAATTTGGCATATTTAAACAATAAAATCTAAAAATTCAATATTAAAATGAGTGATCATGATGATTTTGATCGAGATGATGAATCATATAGTCGATCATCTCGACGAAGACGAAATAGTCATAATGACGATGTTGGTTCCAATAGTTCTCATCGATGTAAGTTTACGCTTGAAAAACTTTCATAAATAATTTATTTATTAAAAAATAAAAACAAAGCATCAAGCAAACGACATCAAAAATCAGGTTCAAGAGATCTATCAGGTATTGGTAAAAAAGTAGCTGAAAAAAGTGGTGGTCTTTTTTCACCTGATGATTGGATGTGTAAAAGGTTAGTATTCAATAATAAATTCTATTTAAATTAATTTATATTTTCTAATATATTAGTTGTGCAAATATAAATTGGTCACGACGAACAACTTGTAATATGTGCAATATGCCGAAATTTCAAAAGGCTGAAGCACGAACTGGTATAAAAATTTTTAAGAAAGAAAAAAAAAATTTATTTATTTGAAAAATTTAAAGGTGCTGGTGGTGGATATAATGAACGAGATAATGTTGAATATAATGAACATCGTGAGGAGTCTGATGGCGAATATGATGAAGTAAATAATATCATATAGATATTATTTACTAATATTTATTTTAGTTTGGACGTAAGAAAAAAAAGTTTCGTAGTGTAACAGATAAAGAAGGAAAATCCAATGATAAAAAACGAAATACAACTGATTCGAAATCTCGAACATTGGGAGAGGTAATACTCGTACAGTGAGTATTTTTAGAGATTTTTTCGATGTTATATTTTCTTATTCTAAAGAATAAATGATTATTATATATGTTGTTTTTTTCTTAGGATGATGAAGACGAAGACGAAGATGATGATTTTGATGTTAAAAAGGTTTGAAAAACAAAATGATTTTATATATATTTTTCTCTTTTGTTTTTATTTTTAGTATGCATTAGATAGTGATGATGATAATAATAATGATGATGGTAAAAATCATAAACAAGCAAGTTCATCAAATAATAATAAAAAATCGTCTAATACTCGTCGAAAAGAAAAATCGTTCGTAATCAAGATTTTTATTTTAATATTAAATTAAAAAGTAAAATTTTAGTCGTTCTCGTTCAAATTCATCATCGGATAGTCGTCAAAGTCGTTCATCATCTCGTGATCATCATTATCATTCATCGAATGATAAAAAAAAGTAAAGATTTTTAATAAAATAATTCTTTTATTTTCAATAAAATTTAATAGTCGATATAATAAACCATCTTCTTCAAATAATCAAAAACGATCAAGTTCACCACGTAATTCAAAACGAAATGATGATTATTATGAACGACGACGATCAAAGTAGAGTGTTTTTTCTCATGACTTTATTTGAAAAATTTTTTTTTCTTTTTTTTTGTTTCAAATAGATCTCGTTCACCTATTAATACATCAAGTCGAAATCAACAAAAGAATTATCGTTATTAGTTTAGAATATCCATATAAACATTCATCATATCATATTCGATTTTGTGTGTAAAAAAAAACAAAGCACTTTATGTTCTAAATAAAACATTAAAAAATGTAGTTTTTTCGTGTTCACAAAAAAAATAAAACAATGACTAAAAGTCAAAAAAAGAATTAAATTTTTCAGAACGGACAAGCATTTCAGAAGAAAGATTCGTTAGAGTTCTCTATTTTATTTTAACTCAAAATGTTTACATAAAAATTTTATAATAATAGAAAATAAATTTTTTATTTTTTAAACAAAATACCAATCTGCAAGTAAAGTAACACAAATAACAAAAGTTATTCGTCCACTGCGCGAGCAGAAGGACTTTGCCACTGAAGCCATGAACTTGAAACGTATTAATTTATCCCTAGCTAACTGATTATAGCAAATCAATAAGTTGGAAATAGATACATTTAGAAAATGAATAAGAACTGACTGAATGGGATATTTTATTACTTTTGAACAGTTACTTATAAGATGGTGACCATTTTTCAATTGATAGAAAATCGAAAAAACTTTGTAGTCTTCATGGTAATTTGAAGGCAAAAAAAAACGTGTTCGTTATAATCATTGACTTGAAAGAAAAGAAAAGTATAAGATGGCAAATACATTCGTCTATGATCTTGCATATATAATTATTTAACGTGAACTGAACATTTTTTTCTCGTCCTGAAAAACCGATAAGACAATGTATCTTCTTGGACTTTCCACGAAGGAGTATATTGGTTACTACAGTTTTTTTTTGTGTATGAAAATGTATTAATATCCTCAATTGACTAATCAATGAAGTATAAACTAATAATATTCAAATATAACAAGTAGTGCAAATAAAGTCTTTTCAAAGATGTCTTATTCATAAAATATTAGGTTAAATGATTCGTTTTATTTGTTGAAAAACTATTTAACAGATGATAATATTTCTAATTTTATCAATTATAATTAAAATTCTTTGATAAAAACCAAGGTAAAAAAAAATATACACTCTTTTAACTTTCATTATTTGTGTTAATTTAATATCATAGAAACTAATCAATAACAAGGACAAAGTTTCTTATATTACACATAATATTACAAATAGTATAATAGAAAAATAAATTATTTTCTTATCACAGTTCGTTTGACTGAATTCAATATAATGGTTATATTATATAATAATTCTACTTGTGCTTGAACTGTCGTTCATTATTTTAATGTAAAAACTGAATTACTATTATTAACTTGCTTGAAAGAAAGTATGCGTGCATTTTACAAATAAGTCAGTTGATAAATATAAAAAGGAAATATGTCAATTTTGACAAATTAACAGATAATCATGGTCATAATCTGACTTTTTCTTTAATTGATCGTCATTCTTTATTTATGTAAATATTTCAAACAATAAAGTTTTATTTTTCTTTAGTATTTCATACAATAAGCGCTTCCATTTCCCTTCATTACCTACGGTATTTTTAGTCTATACCAAAAAAAAAAAAACGTAGACAGGAAATACATATGCACGTACAATTTTATATACAATATTAATCACATATGCCATTACTTGTTGAGATAGAAATTTGTCATCAATAGGCAGGAAAAAAAAAGTTTAATGACGAATAAAATAAAAAGCTTAGCGTAATTTATTCTAATGAGAATATCTGATGTTGATGTGACTGACATAAAGTACAGACACAGCATGAAACAAATTGTTTCTTCACCTTGTCATATATAGATAGATAAAAAATGTCGGATAGAAAGGATGATTACATAAGAATCGATATCATTGATGTTCATTGTCATTCATTTGTCGAGTAAGGAATTATTAGAACGAGAAGAATATACATTTGTATATGTATTTATATGTATATGATGTATAAGAAAGCAAGTGTGAAGTATATTGATATAATAAAAAAAAAAATATACACATAAGACAAGAGAGAATATAAAGGATCCTCTTGAAAAAAAGGTGTCAAACTCTTGATTGTATACAAAATAAGTGATACCTATTCTTCAATCTCTTGACAAACATATACATATATATATATATATATGTGTATGTATAAAACAATAGAAAAAAAAAAGAATCTTTTCTTCATTTTGTCCTTCATTGATGGTATATGTTCAAAACATCTGTTGCACCACCCGTGAGCGAGTTATGTCGTAATTAGAACTGACTAAGCTATATATCAATATGAAAGATAAACGATGGTAATATTAACGAAGGCAAGCAAATCTGTGAAAACACATCATTAACGTCATATATTCAACGTTTTCTTGCTATGCTATAGAAAAAATCAATGAACTATCATGATGTATATAGGAAGAAAACGACAGACACAATTGAACAAACAGTCACAATAACGATTATAACGTTGCTATTATTATTATTACTGTGTGTGTTTTTACAAGCATTATTTAATTTTCTACTGATGAACAAAAGACATGATCACAAATCTCTTTTCTTATATATATATATATATATAAATATACATATAGATGTTTGCATCATTATGTGAATGTATTCATGTCATTTGTCTTAAATTTACAAATGAAGACATATGTATTTCATAAGATAAAAATCAAGGTATTCACTTGCATAAAAAATACAAAAACGGAAATATGCATATTCACAAGCATATGAAAATTGCATTGGTCTTGCATCATACATAGTCAGACTAGCAATTATCATTGTTAAAGATTTTTTTTTCTTTATTCTTTTTTTCTATTTTACGTAATCATCTCAAGAGGGACTGTCATAGGGAGGTTGATACTTTTTGGTGTATGTCTCTTTTTTTTTTCAAGTGCCAATTGCTACGATTTGATGCATTGAACAAATTCTATGAATGATGATAATCGCTCATCTCAAGCATAAAATCCATCTGTTGTATGTTCGCTCTTGAAATTTTTCAATTGATGATCATCACTAGTTAGCTATATAATAAAAAAGAGAAAAAGTTAACAATATACAGACAATAGTTTACATCAAACACTTCAATGATCATATAGTCTATCGTTTCTAAAAGTTTTTAAAAGTGTAATATTGGTTATGTTCATTAAATTACTCATATTATTTCAATCATCATCTTCATATTCGACATTTATAAATATGTACATGTATATATGTATGCACATACTTATTCTGTGTAAAAAAAAACTTGGTCATGTCCTTCATAGAGCACTTAGTAGCGGCTCGTGTGAGTGCGCTTTCTTTTTTTTTTTTTAATTCATAGTTGGCTGCTGTTTCGATACGAAGAAGATGGATGAAAGGAAGAAAAATGGAAATAGGAAAAAAATAATAAAGAAAAGCGGTAAGTTAAACTTAATGAGAGTTACTGTCAAGAAATGAATAGAGAGGTAATCAGTTGTCCACTGGACCTGATGAGCGGAAAGACTTATTTTTTCAAGATACTGGTCAGTCAATCATATTGTGCATGTCCTTACTCTCTTCCTCTATTTTCTCTTTTCTTTTTTTACCAGAAAAGAAAAAAAAACTCAATAAGAATGATTTTTTCCCTTTTCTTCTCCTCCTCCTTTACGATGGTACTACTATGCGACTAAGTGTTAATTCTCTTCTCTGATTCTTATTGCTCTCTCTCTCTCTCTCTCTCTCTCTTCTGTCTATATGCATGTTCAATATGTCGTATATTAATGAGGAAATCCTTCTTTTTTTTTTTTGCTATTACAGATTGTTCCTGTTCACATACAAATAGCAGTGCAATATGACAATTATATTTATTCGTTTAAATTAGGTAAATAATTATAAATTACAAATGTTTCAAATTTTATTTTTTATTAATATTATTAATTTGGTAATTACAAAACCAATTGAATCTCTACATATTATGGAAGATTTACCAATTGGTACATCAATATATACATTTTCAACAGATGGTTGTAAAACCGTAAATAATGCTGGTACATATCGTTTTGTTGATAGACAAAAAAATTCAAATGATTTTTTTCTTATTGATCCATATACGGGACGTATAACAACAAAAAAATTAATTGATCGTGATGATTTTTGTCTTCGTCGTATGTGTTCATGTTCAAAATGTGAAATAATACTTGAAGTTTTATGTGTTAATATGGGACAAATATTTTTTAATGATTTATCTATTATAATTGATGATCGTAATGATCATGCACCACAATTTTCAAAAACTTCAATAACAATTGATGTTTTAGAAAATGTACCTATTGGTTATGTAATTCCAATTGATATTGCTATTGATCTTGATTATGGAAATAATTCTATTCAAGGTTATAATCTTATAGAAAATAATACAACAAATAAAATTCTTAATGCATTTCAAATAGAATATACAAAAAAAACTGATTTACTTGCTTTACGTCTTATTAAAATACTTGATAGAGAATTATATCGTTCATTAGAATATGTTATACAAGCATATGATGGTGGACAACCACAAGCACTTATAGGTCGTTTAAATATTTATATAAATATTCTTGATGTTAATGATATGTCACCAGTATTTGATCATTCTGATATTCATGTATTTATAAGTGAATTAACAACAATTGGTTCACTTATTGCACGTGTACATGCATATGATGGTGATAGTGATCTTAATGGTCTTGTTTATTATACAATTGTTTCATTAGATCCACCATCAAATGGAACATTTATATTATCAAAAGAAACAGGAGATATATATCTTGGTAAACATCTTGATTATGAAAAAGAAAAATTTTATCGTTTAAAAATAAAAGCACAAGATAATGGACCACAACAAGGTTCAATACCAGCATTTGCTATGGTACATATTGATATTAAAGATGAAAATGATAATTATCCATTAATAACATCAACATTTAATGATGATAAAAATTCTGGAATTGAACATATAGTAAATAGTAGTGTTATTAAAATTCGTGAAAATATTTCAAATGGAACATTTTTAGTAAGATTCATTTTTTTTTCTTATGATCTTTGACCTTGATTTAAAGAATTCCCAAAAGAAACATTTGTATGTGCGTGCTTGCATGTTTTAATTTTATCCTTTCAAATTGTTTTAGATTTATCTAACAACGAAAAAAAAATTTGATTAAAACTTTCTTTTTTTGTTATGAATAGGGTCATATCTCAATTAATGATCTTGATCAAGGTAATAATGGTAAAGTAAGTTGGTTACTTGAAAGTAATGGAACAATTTTTATAAAAGAATTATTTAATAATGAAGCTTTTCTTATGTTTACTTCACGTATATTTGATCGAGAAGAACAATCAAAATATGATATTTATCTTAAAGCATATGATCATGGTATTCAATCATTATCAAATACATTTAATTTTACTTTAATAATTATTGATGACAATGATAATGCACCAATATTTGAAAAAGATTTTTATTCAATTAATATAACAGAAACAATTCCTATAAATACAATACTTTTTCATTTTCATGCTACAGATGATGATGAAGAAAATACATTAAATAGTCAAATTGAATATCAATTAAATAATCAAACATTATTTTCATTAAATTCAATTACAGGTGAATTACGTTTAATTGGTAAACTTGATCGAGAAGAAAAATCTAGTTATGAATTTGATATTATTGCATTTGATCATGGTCAACCTCAATCGTTATCAACTACAGTTCGTTGTTTTATTCATATAATTGATATAAATGATAATTATCCAATATTTGATTTACCAGAATATATATTTCAAATACCCGAAACATGGTCTAACCTTTCACCGATTGGTCATGTTCATGCAACTGATATGGATGAATATTATGGTAAAATATCTTATACATTAGTACTAAATGAGACAACAATGATAGATGAATGGCCATTTGAATTGACATCAAATGGAACATTATATCTAAAGATAACATCTGTTGGTAAATAAATATATATTTAATAATTTGTTTTCAAGAAAAAAAAAAAGAATTTTTCTTTTCTATTTAGGTATTGATTATGAACGTCGATCAATTTATCAATTTTTTATTGTAGCTATTGATAATGATGGTTTTAATACAAGTGTACCTATAACTATTTATATTTTAAATCGTAATGATTTTTGTCCAGAATTAATTAATAATTCTACAGCATTATTTTTTAATACTGATCTTTGGTTTAATAATTCAAATGAAAATTTTAATCAATATTATTTAGATTTATTTGATGGTGATAATGATACATGTTTAATTGAATTACTTAATTTTAATGATATATTTCAAATTGAAAATATTGAACGTAATCAATATTTATTATATGCATATGTATTACCTATATATGAATATTATATTTTACAATTTCGTATACGTGATCTTATAAATGAAACAATTGAACAATCATGTATTCGATATATTCAATTAGTTTTAACAATTGGTACAAATCAAACAAATCAAACAGTAGCTATAGATACAGCACGTGAATATTTGGAAGCGCTTCAGTTAATATCTCAACGTTCATATTCATATTTTGATTTAGCTATATTTAAAGTTATATTTATATTAATTTTATTATTAATTGCAATTATTATTGGATTATTAACAATAAAATTAATTTATTTTTCATCAAATTTACATGATCGACAAAAATTACGAAATCGTAAAACTGATACAAATACACTTTATTGTCTTCAAGGGCCAACTGAAACTCAATTACCTTTACTTCATAATGAAGCTAGTGAACAATCATTAACATCATCATTGATTATTACAGGAAATAAAACATTAATTCCAAATGAAAATGTTAATCATTCTATTAATGATGATGAACAACAACAGGTAAAAAAAACACAAAAAAAAAAAGAATAAATATAAAAGAATAGATGATGCATAGTAAAAAGAAATATACGAATTCGTATGATACTTTACTTTCTATGGATTGTTCAATGATGCGATGATCGTGTCAATGTCATTGTTACTACTGACGATAGAATGACAATGAATACTTTCATTCTTTTTTTTAATTAAAAATACATTTTTAATTGTATCTTGATTGATAGATAAGAGATGTCAAATGATAATAAAGCGAAAAAAAACTTATTCCTTGATTTGTCAAGTATGAACGAGAAATAGAGAAGAAAAAAAAATGTATAACACAAATTTGATTATCTATTTAATGTCATCAAACGGCAAACGTCTTGTTTTTAGTAATTGAAATAATTCGATTTACATATAATCACGATAAATATATATTGTGCATTCAATAGAAACAAACGATCGTGTTTTTTTCCTTGCTTTAAGATGTATATAGAAATAATTGAAGCATCATTTATATATATATATATATATATATATGTTATGAATCAATTAAGTCGTTTAGATGCCGGAGGATATTGACGTGCATAATGATGATTATACAAAGTGTCAGATATCTTGAATAGTATCAAATTTCATTTAATCTACTCTAATCAATAGATATAATGTAATAAATTAATATAGATATATTTATTTTTCTTTTTAGCGACTTTTATATCAATTAAATTCAAATGAATTTCAAACATATACATTAAAATCAGCCAATAATAATAATAATAATACATATGATATTATTAATGATATTCTTCATTCAAATACTTCTCCAACAGTATCTTATTCTCATATACGAGATAGTGGTTATGAAACAACATTATCAAATATGGAGCAACAACGTTTTCTTTCATCTATAAGTCCAACAAATATTAGTCTCTCACCTGATGATTCAATAATAACAGGAAATTATTTATCAACACGTCCTGATTCATTACTATCATCTACAAATGCAATATCACGAACTTTAAAAACATTTTCACATATACCAACAATAAATAATACAGGAAATGAATCATCAATAGCATTAATTGCAAGACTTGCTGAACAAGAAGTTATTGAAGTTTAATAATTGTCATTTTCGTTTTTTTTATTATTGTATGTTGTTCTTTGGTTTTTTTTGCTATCTTTATATGAATGTATATAAAAATATTTAATGAAAAAGAAAAAAGATAATTGAAAAATAGTCTCAATCGGCTTTATTAAACAGTCGAAAGCCTGATTTTTATTGTCCTTGTCAGGTGATGATATGTACATTTGGGTCGTTGTAATATGTTACAGATAGACGAAGAATATGTTCATGCTATATTTAGTTGATTATTACAAGATATCGTATTAGTTGTGCCACCATTTTTCTTATTGTTCTTGATATGAATTATATAAACTAATTTGAAAAAAAACTTAGTAGATCGTCAATATTCATCTATCATCAAAAAAGAAGCAACTTTAATGCTCAGGAAGTATGATATCAATTACTTTAAGGAACTTGTAAAATGGTGTGTGGACCGATCAGGCATGCTTTTTACCGTAACTGAAGCTATGTTTCAACATTTTTATGGACATTTCTAACCGTATTTCAGATAAACGTGCCTGATTTATTTACTATTGGATGGATAACAAAAATATTTTTTGTCAATTTATCTGTTTAATTAGAAATATTTTATGTATTGATTATATCCAGAAATTTTGTTGTCTATTCATATCTAAAGTTATAAATTTATATTAAATGTATTTTATCTACATAAAAAAAACAAATTTATCTTGAAAATCAACGTTTAAATTAGTTAACTATCGATTATAGTTATAGTATTGATATTATAGATATTTAATATGATTTTATTGACAATTCAATATTGTATGGATAAGTCTACAACTTGTTAATAATTAAAGATTGATGATTTAATAGAAATATAGAATTATGATTAATACAAATGTCATACTTAATGAATAATATAATTTATGTTCTTTTAAGTACAAATAACGATAATAAAATTATAAGAAATTTGTATTATTGTCTAATTATATTAACGCCATTTGTATTTATAAAAACAAATAATGTGTCAATTGTATTAATCTAAAGGCAAGTGAATCGATTTATGATGAGTATTATTTTATACAGATTTTATTTGTACAAAATAAATCATCTTGCTATACTTCAATATTTCTCAATGAGTAATTCCATATCTCAGAAATATATTGTCAAAATTTTAATTGCCTAATCTAAAAACTAGTACAATCTTTCAAATTCGTCATTGTTGTTGGTGTTCATGCATATACATATCTAGTAGTTATCGAATGATTATTATTGAATGAAATTCTAACGTAAGTAGATGGTCGAATAGTGAAGGAGCTTGTGTTATTAAATAAACTATGTATATTCGAATTGCATCTTTGGAAAAAAATGGCTTTGCAAGTGAAAATATAATACGTATATTCGCAAATATAGTGAATTTTCTGACGCGTCTATATACATCCGAAATCATAGTGATCCGTACATGTGTACATAACAATAATATGGCGTCCACACACATTACTTAGACTTTTGCGTTTGACTGGATATTCCTTAATTTTCATTGTTCGATTGAATAGTTTAGTTGTATAATTGAAACATTCTCATTGAATAAACTAATACCATTAAAAAAAATTTGAATTTATTGTCAATTTATATTTAAAAAATAAAAGCAGTCAATATTTACATACAACAACAATTCATTGATAATTAATCAATTTACTATTTCATCCTTGAATAAAATATACGTAATATTGTAAAGAATAATAATTTAAACTATCTAAAAACCTTTTCAATTTTTTACCAAACTATTCGATTTTATAAATTAATTAAAAATCAAACTTAATACTTATTTTTCTAAAAAATATTTTATTTATATTTTAATAGTTATTTAATGTTCACTAATAAGTGTATTCCATGCTGAAAAATATTCTGATACTGAACGAGATGTAGTAATACGTAATGATGATGTACAAAATAATAATTTAAAATTTTTTTTAAATGTATCTCCACATGCTCCATTAGAAAATTCATATTTATAATCTTCTCCAGATTGTGATAAATCTTTTATTTGAACATGTGCAGCTTCTCGAAGAATACCTGTAACAAATGTATCACCTGGATATTCAATAATATCAATATGACTTAATGCATCAAGCATACGATCACAAGCTCCTGATGTTATAATATATAATAAACCCATGGCATAATGTAAATTAGCATATAATGGTGAAATAAGTGCATCAACAAATTTTTGATAATTACCTCTTTGAATAGAATGTTCTGAACCAAACCAACCAATAACTAAATTTTCATTTTTAATACTTTCAATAGTTGGTAAAAGTTTATCAATAATAACTTTCATATTTATAATAATATCATCTTCTGTTTTAATATAAAATGGTGCATTTGGTAAATATGATCGCATCCATAATATTGCTGAAAGTTCTTTATAAGCATTAAATGAATCTATATCAGGTAAAGAAACTTGAATAATATCATCAAAAAGATATTGTTCTGCAGATGTACGTTGTATTGTAAAATCATCAATACCAACAAGAAAAAAAATTTTAACTTTTATTGTATTATTTTGATGTAATTGTTCAAAAGCCCATGTTCGTCGTATAGCATCACGTATTTCAATATTTGATGCTTTAGATAAAACAAACAAAGGTATAATATTATTTGATTCAGATTGTAATTCTAAAAACGGTGAATTTATAAATTTAATTGAAGATAAAACACCATTTGATACTCTTTTTAATGATGGAAATAAATGAAGAAAATTTTTTGATATTGGTATTGATTTTATATGTGGTAGATTTCTATTAGGTAATTCATTTGGTATAATCAAATGATTAACAGATGGTTGATATGAAACTGATGAAATTAAAATATTTTTAATATGATAAAAAAGTAAAATTAAAACTAATGAAGTAATAATAGAAGTAATTAATGTTATTAAACGACGATGATGGTTGTAATATTCTTCGAACATATTAACATTATTATTCTTATTTTTCTACGTATGAATATGATTGCTATTACTGTTTTGCTTCGCTGCACAATCATTTTTATATATCTGTCATATGTTTTTTTTTTCTCTTCATGACATGTATATTAATATATGAGATAGGTAGCGTAAGAGTACAGTAAAAACGAATGAAATTATGTTTTTAAAATAATATGCAATGAAAAATATCTTAAAAAAATGATAATTTAAATTTTCATGGCAAGATATAATGATAGAAAGATGGAAGTAACAAAAAAAGAGCAAATATTTTGTTAAATATGTAAGAGAAATCATTGAATTTGCTTCTTTTTGTTTTGTAAAATTATGAAATGTTCTACTTATGAGTTTTTCTATTCTAACAATACTTTGGAATTCCGTAACTATCATAATATGTTTATGATTGTTGATTATTAGTAGTAAAGTATCAGATCTGACAGAATTAGGTTCGATTTGAGGTTTTTAAAAATTGAAACCGATTTGAACAGAGTCAAAACTTGCCAAAAACTAGTAATGTGTTAAGAAATAATTTTTTGGTGAGATCAGTTCGCGTTTTCTTGAAATTCAATCAAACTTAAAACGAAATTAATCTAAAGATTTTTGAATCAAACCGAGCCCATCTGTAGGATAAGAGATGATTAGAATACTATAATAATCTGAATGCAACACAGACCAATTGTATAATTAAGGGAAGTCAACGATATGATTACTACTAAAGTATTGATATTTTATTATATTAAAGTTATTTTGCAATTTTCGTACTCCATACAACACAGCTGCTATTTGATTGTTATAATATTTATTTTCATTATTTAATAATTATGTGCTTAAAAATATATTTGATACAATAGACTATTTACAAAGAATACAGTGTTTTGCTTTCTTTATCCGTATATTTAATTACATAATGTCTCTATTTCAATTATATTCTTTATTTTATCGTAATCATTCGTTTAATAAATATTAATAAATAAGGATTGTATTTTCATTCAATATCATTGGTGTTATTGTTATGATTAATTTAAATAAGAAAAAGTATGATTTATTTTTTTTAAATTGATATTTACGACGAAGTCTCAAATGTATTTTTTCGTTAATTCTCAAAAATGATTTATCAGAAAATCTCTATAAATTTCGACATTTTCTTAGTGTTTATGAGGAGTTCTTCTATGAATTTCTAGAAACTATTAAGGATTTTTACTCAGCAGAGTAGCTAAGAAATTTGACCTCAATCAGTATTAAGCAAATATAAATCTATGATTTACAAAACTTATTTCTCATAAAAAATAAACAGTGAGAGGAACATTCAAGTTTATATCTATTACATATAGTTTAGATCCTTAAATGCAAAGAATAAAGCAAATATTTTCGACTACTAGGTAAAATTGTCTAATATATTATTTATTTGTATTATCATTCTAAAGTTTATCCTATGTCTTATTATCTTTCTATAAAGAATTATTAAAAAATTGTGTGAGTTTCATCACTATGCACCATTTATTATGTTTACATTCTCATGATATAGATATATCTATTGATAAAACTTAATCAAGTGGTATATACTTGAATGAAGGATTGAGATATTTCTTCTGTAAATGAAATGATTAATCAGTATTTAACTATTGAAATAAATAATACCTTCTCGCGTATATATATATACATAAATATTTTAAAAAATCACATTTTATTATTGAATATAAAACAAACAAAATTAGCATTTCAACTGTTTTTTTTTCTTGCAGCAATATTTAATACTTTTTGTAAAATTAATAAATCATTAAATCAAAATTTTTCATTATTTCAAACAGAAAAAAAAAAGTATTCTTATTTAACATATACTGATCGAATGTAATATTATATTTAAGAAAAACACATTATTTTGTTACATTGTTAAGTTTCTAACAATAATTTTTATTTTATAAGATATACATAAATTTCTTTTTTCTTTTATAAATCTTTAATAGTTGTATTAATTATAAGATTTTCATGTGGTTTCCATTCTCCTCTATTACATAAAACATATTGATAAGAAATATCATTTGTTGTTTGAATTCTATTAAGAAGAAAATCCGCATATGTTAATATTGTTTGTAATTTAAACATAAGCATTTGTCGAAATATACCATGACATACACGATATACCATTGTATCAGAAGTAAAATCAAGTTTAATAGTTAAATTTGATTGTATTGTACCTAATGGTCGTAAAAACATTTTATTACCATAAATTATGTCAGAATCTGTATTAATTAATACAAGTTGATGTTCAATTAATATGGTTAAATTAATTAAACGTATTGGTACCCAATTATCTGATTTAATAATTGTATGATGATTAAATTTTAAATTAAAATAACTACTATTTCTATATGTATCATTAGTAGCATCAATAACAATAGGATTTTGTATAGATAAATGTACAGAACGTGGAAGAATAATAGCAATAACAGCTGAAGCAATAATTGTACAAAAAATAATTGTTAGAATAATCCATAAGAATGTATGTCTTCGTTTAAGTCGAACATCATCAAGTGGAATTAGAGCAACAAGACCGGGTGATTGTATTACTGAACCTGTACCTTGACATGTTGGACATTGACGATTACTTAATAAATTTTCATTTGGCGTATTTAAAAGTGGTTCATCATCGGTATCCGATATTATTGTTGTTGACTCCATTGTAAATATATGTTTCGATTAATTTCTTGTTTTCTTCAACATTTCTGCTTCTTTTTATATTCTCTCTCCGTTCTTTTGCTTTCTATATTTATTTGTTCTGTTTGTATTATAGCTTTTTCTTTTTCTTTCTCTTCAACATCGGGCAATAGTGACAAATATGTTATTTCTTTTTTGCCCTACACATTGCTAACCTATACTTTTTTTTTCTTCGTTCGTTCTCTTATAACTATGTGTGATCATGTTGTTCTTTGTTATGTTCAGGTTCATGGTAATATCAAGATATATAACCTTGATAATAAAATGATTATTTTAGTTTATCAAATTTTTTTTTTGAGAAAAAAAAAGAATTAAAAGCTTTTTACTTTTTTGAATATTATTTATGTATAATTTGTATGAATACAATATATTATAATCAAAATGAAATTATTTGTTAGATGTCGCTTTATTTCAATTAGATAATAAAAAACCTATCCTGTAAAAGAGACTAACGCGAATAAAATAACATTTTAAATAAAATTCTTTTATTTCACTATTATAAAATGTAATATTTTATATACAATAGCGGATTATTGTTTGAAATGTTATTTTGATCGTTAAAGGATATTTATAAATGTATCGTTTGAAGAAATATAATCTGTTTGATTTTGAAATTGGTATATGTAAATGTAATATTTCTTCGTAAGTTTTATCATCAATTTTTGACATTTCTCATTCACATGTTTTTTCTTGCAATTTTATTGTATACTACAAAATAGTGAGAGCTAAATTAGATTCATGAGAATCAAGTCCGATAACAAAATCTTCCTCTTTTAACTTTTTAAGCACTATCGTTCAACTAATGAGTGAAATTTCTTTTAGATTTTATATTTAATATGAATAGTGTCTATTATGATTATTTTCAACAAAACTTTTTGAAAAATCTTATTAAAAGCTATTTTCAAACCATATACTTGCACTCTCCTATGAGAATGGCAAAGTAGTATTTTGATTCTCCTCGGAACGAACTACGGACATGAGCTAAATATTAGATTGAAAGTTATGACAAAATCGATCTTTGGAATGGCCCTTAAGAGTTACCCCTAACTTGGCTTCAATACGGAAAAAGAACATCATCGTCCTTCCACCTTCTTACAGGTGATACTTCAAAAACGATCAATAGAGAGACCCGCATACTGATGTCTTTTTTGGTTTGTGAGTTTGTTCCAAAAATTAAAACATTTGAAAAAACTCTACTTTTTTAAATTTATGCTAAGTACTGTGATGCTCGAAAGCACTAACAGAGAAATTCTTAGAGCTAATTAAAGCCATTAAGCGTATTATAATGTAAAAAGTGCTACACTTGCAGGTGTATTAATCGTGGTAGATAACCAATTGATGATTGACCGATATTAAAAGGAATGAGCAAAAAAAGATGAAGAATATGAATTGATAAAAAAAACAGAAAAGAGCACTTGCATACTGCGCTTGAAACGGAAGCATGCCGATACTATGAGAATGAGTAGTTTAACACGTACTCAATAGTCTGTTTCTTTATGTAAGTATTTATGAATTATACTTGGTATTACTACAAGTGGTTGCTTTGTCTCTTTCCTTCCAGTGTATTGGTGGGGCCTGAGGGCATTGAGCATTATACGGAGGTTGGAATCCGGATTGCTGACCATCGTACGTAGGAAGTGGATGACCGGTTTCTTTAATCTTTCTTGTTACTTTGATTATGGGTGATACTTTACAATACAGGCATTAAATTTTTCCTGGTCTTGAATAAGATTTTTTGTCTCCACGTGGATAGAGTCTGCATGTATCTTAAAGTTTTGTTGTCAAAGTATAATCTGCGGATCAGTTGCACTTTTAGCTGAGCAAGAGCATAATATGAAAAACTTAAATGTAATTGACATTTCGATAAAAAGCACTATATTACAATGTGTATAATAGAAAACAATTCATAAGTATATAAGGAACTGTTTCCTTGCTGCACTTATAAATCAGATTTAGTATAGAATAAGTATCAAATGATTATTACACATTGAGAATAGATTTAATCATGAAAAGAATAATTATTAGCATTTATTGGATTGAATGATTCATCTTTATGTCATTAGAAAATAATACAATATTAATAAATAAATATATATTGGATGTTTGATTGTATAATCTAAGATAAATATAGTCTACCAAAAATATCCAAAGTAGTGACGATCTTTGCAGACAAGAAATACAGAAATAGAATAAAAATTAATAGAAACTTGTTTTATAATTTCCAGTTAATTACATTGTGATTATGTATATTCCTATAATATTAACTTGTAATAGAACCTTTTAGATATATTTTAATGAATTCTGACAGAATCTAATAATAATCTCAGTGACATTTAATCATTGTTGTTTGGATAAAACAATTTAAAGTGTATATATATACAAAGATCGTAGTATGTTTATTCAAAAACTAGATAATACAAAGAAAAAGAAAAAAAGATGGTAGAGAACCTATTCCAAAACATTTGCCTCCTTAGCTTTCACAATGTTGTAACAAATAAAATATTATTTTAAAGTGAATAGTGCAAATGTTTTAAGTGTTTATTTTTGTAGTTAAATATAAACATCTGTATATCTAAAAGACATTATAATACCGTCTACATATATCTCGAATTCTTCTTCTCATTTAAAATAAGATCAAATCCCTATAAAATATAGTATTGCTTTATGAAAATACTGATTTCATCAATGCTTTAATCAATCTGAATATTTTCTATATTAATTTTTACAATCAAAACGATTGTACATTCATAATGAAATAGAAAACTTCTCTTGACACTATCATATAAAAATTAGACATTAATATATGTGTTATGCCATCTCTCCGCTACACATTAAAATAATTTCTATAAATGGCATTTCTGTCATTCTAATCGCCAGATGTCCACATGTAAACAAATCGATGAAAATAGTATACCATAACATATAGAAAGATATAAACATAATGTTTCCTTTTCTTTTTTTTAGTATATAGAATAAGCAAGATTTCTCGATATTTTCATTATTCAAAAACATAACAAGAAAGACGATGAAGAATAATCGTATACGTTATTTGATAATTGCTATTGCTATTGCTCTTCTATTACTCATTATTATTGGTTCAGTTTTTTATTTAATTATTCGTCGTAATGAACGACAAGTAATTACTTATGATTTATTATGTCCTCGACCGAAACAATATGAAACGGATTATGATTTTGATTATACAAAAAAACCTCATGAATATCGTAATATAAATAGTTCAATAGATTATTTTCGTTTAAGTATATCATGGTCTCCAACATTTTGTGAAGGAAAATCTCATATAAAAAATTTATTTCAATGTCAACATTCATTTGGTTTTATTGTTCATGGATTATGGCCAAGTACAATGAAAAAAGATAATAAATCACATTCAATTCGTTCACATCCAAGAAATTGTCGAAATGAAAATCCTATATCAATTGATACAATTAAAAAATATTTTTGTATAATGCCATCAGAAATTTTAATGCAAGATGAATGGGAAAAACATGGTACATGTTATTGGCAAAAACCTGAAGATTATTTTGAACAAATTAAAATACTTTATTCAAAAATACGTCTACCAAATAATATAAATGAAATATTAAATAATCATAATATTACAAGACGTGCAAGATATGAAAATATTAAACAAAGTTTTTTAAATATTAATCCACAATTAACATCTGATCATATTGATATAATGATGAAAAATAGAGGAAAAAAATTAAGAGAAGTTGCTTTTTGTTATGATAAAAATTTCACTCATATTAAATGTATGTAACATAACTCAATAATAATTTTTTTTTTCTATTAATCATTTATAGTTTATTATTTCAATAAATATAGTTAGTTATATAAAAACAGTAAATATTTTACAGTAAAATAAACTATAAATACTAGAATAATTAAATAATGTTTTCAAAAAGAATATTACTCGATATTCGAGAAGATGTACGTAGGAATATAATATATCGTCTTCCAATTACTACAATTGCTTTTTAATGTATAATATTCTGACCTTGTATTAATCATATTTATATGTCTATTCGCTCTTATATCAAAGAAAAATGTGTTGAAAGGTAAAAAAAAATAATGAGAGATATGGAATACATATTTTGAATAAACATTATGTGAAGGTTAAAACTCCTACTAGTTCTTTCAATTATCAAGATAATATAATTGTTAATTATGATATATGAAGGGGTAAATGAAAAAAAAATATTTTTTTCAAAACATTCAAGTAGCTAAATCTTGATTTTTTGATTGCTTCTATTCAATTTTTGTTTAAACAATCGAATTGAAAAAGAAAAGAAAAGAAAATGAATGTCCTTGTTTAATTCAAACAGAATAATATTATTAATCTTACTTTTGTAACCATCACTTTATTGTTAACTAAAAAATTGGTTAAATATAACAAAAATTATAAATCAAATGAATACATATTTCAAGACTTACAATGGTATATATATATGTATATTCATTTTTCTCAGCATTATTATAGATATTACTTATACAGGATAGAAAATAATATTATACAAGGGAAGTATTGCTATTATTTCAAATCGAAGACAATACATTTTATATCAAATGGAAGCTTATCAAAAATTAGCTTTATTGATGATTAAAAATTTTTGTAAAAAGTTGTAGGATTATAATTTATTGAAAGCTGTCTTAAGAATGTACTAAAAAGTCTACAATTTTTTTTACACTTTTTTTATAGAAAAAAGAGTGGTCTTGTTTACATTAAATTCAGTTGTTTTCTATTAGTCTTCGTATGTAAGATATTTGAAAATATACTCATTCGATGCAGTGTGAAAAACATATCTATATCTTGAAACATTTGAGAAAGTGAAAATCATCAAAATATATAAGCTTTTTCAAATAGTTTTTAATGTATACAATTTTGTAGAGTTCAATAAACTCTATCAAACAATGTAAAAATATCCAAGAAAAATATTTTACTCTATTTTTGAATGATTAATATCTCACTTTTCCATCTAAAAAAAGTATCAGTTTAATTTCGATATTAAAAAGTTTTTATACCCTTCACTATTTCGTATCAATAAATCTAATTTTTGACGAGCTTTCATTTGATATAAAATTTATTGTCTTCTATTTGAAATTATAGCAATACTCTTCTTAAATAATGTTAATTCCTATTATGTATTTGGAATGCTAATTTATGTAAAAGTCAATCATAAATGAGCATATTCGTATATATATTTATTTAAATTATACTGTATTGTATCATCATAAATATAAAATCATTCTTTTTAAAATTTTGTGTAGTTAATAAAATTCATTTCTTTGAAATATTGTTTTTCGTTCTGCAGAATGAACAAACATCAGGGTAATTGTGTCTTTTTATTTACATAACAAATATGTTAAATAGGTATATATATGATAGACTTGAATTTTCTTTTTATTGTTATTTGTTTATTCATTTGATTCTATGGTTGTGGCTTGATTCATTTTTACATAAACGATCCTTTTCTACTCAAACACAAAAGTAAAAATCGTACGTTTTTTTTTGAAAAAAAATCCCTCACGTTACATTTAATGTTTGCTGTTTAATATAGCTTTTTTTTATATGAGTGCACGTCGAAAGTAAACGAAAGCTATTTGCTCGTTTATATTTTTATTTCTGGATCATTAAACTGGAAAAAAGAATTTTTTGAAGTTTGTATATTAAATAGTAGGTTATATGAATACATTATTTGAATAAATACTTTCGAACTTATTTATTACTTACAAATACCTTTCTTAGTGTTCTGATCCAGCTATATTTTAAAAGGTATGATGACTAAGAGTGTTTTGTATGAAAAAATGCATTTAAATATATGTATTCTTTCTTTATAAAAGGGGTAAATGAGCATATGTTAGCATCAATAAATTTAATGAAAAATATTAATATTTATGTTATTATTCATATGGTATCAATCAGTTAAGGGTATTTGTAAAATACGCACTCACCCACTCTGATCGTCGTTTCAATCAAAGACAGTATCAATTCATAGAGCATAAAACTCTCCACTCCTATGACCTCACTCTGACCCGTTATCTGCAAAACATTTATGAAAAAAGAATCAAATACCATTTGTATCGACCCACTGTGATCCACATCTTAACAAAACAAGTAATGGTCGTTAATAAACAAAACTATCAAAGATACTCATTATGTATACACCAAATCCAATTCGAATTAAATCTAAAGACGGATGTAACGGTGACTATAATCGATCCACTGGTAACCAATATCGTTCGGTAATTGTTCCATCGGTAGGTATCCATAAGTCTTCATTGCCTATCCAATGAAAGAAGTTCCTATTAGTCCTCATGGGTTATTCTATAGAATATCCGTTACTCGTCATG
This sequence comes from Macrotrachela quadricornifera, assembly GCA_022393335.1. Lineage (NCBI taxonomy): Eukaryota > Metazoa > Rotifera > Eurotatoria > Philodinida > Philodinidae > Macrotrachela > Macrotrachela quadricornifera. The sequence continues at coordinate 24,125 of JAJEKB010020884.1, read as the reverse complement.
CCCTATCCTATAGAAGCATCTATAGGTCCTTATAAGCTATTTCAAAGTACCCATTATAACTGCTTATGCCGTATTTGGAGCACCTTCATAATTCTTAAGTCCCTATTCAATGCTGACCTCATGATAGACCATGAAGACTTATGAAGAGTACCTCAAATAAACCAAAAGAATCGATAAAAGATACTCTTAAATAGCCTACAAGGGCCTATGATGGGCACTCCAAATAGATTATAAGGACATATAGGTGCTTCTGTAGGATGGGGCATGACGAATTACGGATATACTATAGGATATACCGATCGATATTAGTTACCAGTAGACCGATTATGGTCACCGTTACATTCGTCTTTAGATTTGATTCGAATTGGATTTGGTGTATACATAATGGGTATCTTTAATAGTTTTGTTTATTAACGACTATTACTTGTTTTGTTAAGATATAGGTCAGAGTGAGCTCATATGAGTGCAGAGTTTTATGCTCTATGAATTGATACTATCTTCGGTTGAAACGGCGATCAGAGTAGGTGAGTGCGTATTTTATAAATACCCGTTAGTTAATGATATTTATTATAGCCGTCTCTCATATTTTGTTTTAAGTATGAATAATTTGAAAGAAAAATATTTTTACAATTTGTTTTTAATAGAATCTGATTTTTAGATATTATGTTTGAGATGTATATTGAAATTTCTATGTATAAAAGCAACCTTAAAAAATATAATTATAGAAATTATTATTAAATTATTTGATTATGTCGGTGTTTATAATTTAGTTTATTCATCAATAAGCGATTAAAGTATAATTATTCGACCAAATATTATCGTTAGTAGTAAGTAAAATATATATACGATTTTAAATTTTTAGTTTTACGTGATTTATTTTATATTATAGTGAATTGCGAGAATTAGTAAAAATTGATAAAATAAAACTTCAATATTTCGATGGAATTGTTTTTTTTTTGTCAAAGATGGTATTTTTTCACTAGGAATGAAAATATTTATATATTGAATAATAAAACTTTTTATTACGATTAGTTATACAATGGATATGACACTAAGTATGAAGAGAAAATTTTTTTTAAAGATTATATATAAAATATAAGATAGATGTATGAGTAGAACGAAACTTTTTATAACTCAACATGGAAATTTAAAAATTGAAATGAGATATACATACAAAAATATTTTTCTTTTGAATATTAATATTCTTTTATATAGAAAGAAAACGTAAGAATATTTAATGAAACTAATCAAACAACTACAAGTATAATCCATTTAATGCTACTTACTTAGTATTAATAATGTTTTCAGTGATCGTCTCCAAAATACATTCATCAACGTCGTTCGTAAAAGCCACTGTATAAAAAAAACAAACTGAATAGATATTGAGTATTTTTTAAATATATTCGGCACGACGTAAATCACCAGTGACTCATGATAAAAAATATTAAATATCTCCATTCTATTTTAACCAAATAAATTGGTCTTTTTTTGTTGATCATAGAAGAATGTTTAAAATTTCATACAGAAGAGGAACGTCAATGAATTTCACGTAAGTGTTGTAAGTGATTCTGAAAACGATATATAATCTCGTACATATTTCTAAAAGAAATTATGTAAATACATGAAAACTTAAAATTGTAACTAATAGTTTTAATTTAATCTAAAACATATTATAATAGAATTATTCGTCTATAATTTAAAACAAATATGAGTTTAATTTGTGAGAACTTGCTGAATTTATAAGGATCGACTTATCCAAAGTAACTCTTAGAATACAAATATAATTATATTTATTCGAAAATTGCAGAAGATTATGGTGCTTCTTGATGTTAATTATAACATCTTACCATAGCGTTTAGTAATGTTTCTCCGCTACGAATAAAAACTGTAAATATTTCTCTCGTATCGGCAAAAAAAATTGGTTCATTTGGTAAGAATAGAGTGGAGATATTCAATTTTTTTGTCATGAATCACTACTGACTCACATCATGCCGAGTATGTTAATATCAAATTTTTGCTCAAAATTTTTATAATGATTTTCGTTGAAAAATATTAAAAAATGTTTTTCGTTTTCCTATCGCAGGATCTAAAATTCTCTGTTTACGTTATTCTGTATATTTATTTTTTCTGTGTTTCAAAGAGTATGTCAAGAGACGAAATATAGCAGTCTATTTTTTTAAAAAACATCTACAAACACTGATGTAAATAGAACCCTAATTTTAGATCACTTTTTTAAAATCTTCAACTTATGACTCTTTTTTTTTTACATAAAAAGTCAGCATTTCTAAACATTTCATGCCATTTGAAAATACCTTGCCACAGATTAGGGGTGGCATTATACCTTTACTGTACTCTAGTTTTTCAAAGCAAAATAAAGATAAAATGTCACGCTTGGCTGAGATCAGTTTTTGAGGAAGACGTTGAATATTTTTAATTAGTTATTATCTTACCTTTAAATAATAACAAATGATACTATCAAAGGAGTATCAAAATTTACAAGAGAAAGCTCTATCCAAGGAAAGAAAATAGTTTTGAGTTCGGTTTTATCATTATTACATTTACTTTTATAGTCAGTTTTTTTTCAAGTGACATATTCTTGTCAATAGACGAATGTCAATAGTATAAAAGAAAAGAAAAAAAGTATTGTTTATTTTACATTACTAGAGGCTTCTGTGCATGATTTAACTCGAAGGGAGAAAAATGGGATTCTTGGAGTGCATACTCTTACCGTGCTTCCTTGTACTTCTATCAAGAGGGAACAGTAATTTCTGATTCTGTGCTTTAAAATAAGTTTTGACGATTTAAAACCATTTCTGAATCATTCAAATTCATTTTTTTCACATGATTTAGTTTTGATTTTTAGATGATTCAAAGCATTTGCTTTTCCCGTGACTTCCACTATACTTTCTCGATACTCCCATTGTATTTCAAGAGCACGCTAGTCTCGTCTTTTTTCCTTGGCCAGTCTTTAATGTCACAACAAAATTGATTTAATTTAGATAGGAAAAACGTCCCTGAATGTAAAATATAATGTAGATGACTAACATTTATATTTATATGCATAACGAATGGACATTTACGATGTATATACATAATGAATGGATATATATACATATAAAATTTTTTTCGTTCTGTGACTAATCATATGAAAGTTCCCGAACTGAAAAAATTTGTCTATTATAATTTAGATTGATCAAATATTAGTTGTAAGATTGTCATTACATGAAAAACTAAACTATAATGAAAGTTATATAAAGAACATATTCACAATCGAACTACCGTCTTATGTAAGTTTATTTATTAGGAATATTCCAAATTTCTTGTTTTAAAGTAAAAACTAAAAATCGATATGAATTAAATTATACCTTCCGATAAGAAAAATATACATTATTTTCATTTTTTTTTCCAATTTAAAATCAATTATAATTCAAGGTAAAAGCAGATATAAATAAATACATATATTATTTCTTACGTTAGTAGATGAAAAGATGTCATTAATTTAAATAATGAAATTCATTCATACTAAAATATCCATTTCTTTTTTTGTTTATATATTTACTTTGTATTGGAAAAAGATTCTATTTGTTTAATCTATATAAAAAGAATTTTTTTCTGTTGTAAGAAGAAAAGAATCACGATTAACTACACATCTAATATTTCAATCATAGAAAATGATGTTTATTCACAAGAAACAATGTGCTATTTCCTTCATTGTAATTATATCTATTCTAATACAACCATATAACACACAAACAACTACAGAAAAATTTCGTTCATCAGATATTGAATTAGGTAAAAGAAAAGCAAAAAAAAAATTTTCTTTAGTTTTATAATTATTTATAAGTATTCTTTTAGTACCAAATTTTGTTGTTTTAAATTCAATAAGTACTGTTGATTTCTTTTGTATTAATCATCAACCAGAAAATTTACCATTACATATTAATTTATCAAAAAATATTTCAAATGATTACATAAATATTACCACTGACCAATTAAACATAACAACAAAACATATTCGTATTCAATTAAAGAAATATATTGGAATGTTTCATTTATTTTGTCATGTAGAAGGAAAGCAAAATAAAGGAACTCGCGCCGATGTTATTGCTAAAGGTAAACACACACATATATATATATATAACGGATGGAGCATAATAAACAGACCACAAAGTTTTCCTCTTTTTAAAGCATTTTTCAGCATATTGGAGACTCTGTTTTAGGTTCATTCAATATAGAATTTTTCGCTCTACAAAACTGTGTATTTTATTTTTCAAATATGTTTTTTCTATTGACAAAAAATAAGAAAAATTGACAGTGACTAAATCGTGCAACTGCAATTTCTTATTATTTTCCTTGAATATCTACCAATTTGTGTAAGCCTCCGCTCATCAACTTCGGTTCTAAATGTAGAGTCCTCAGTATCAATAGAAAGAGAGCTTTCTCCTCTATGATGCCAAGAATATGCTATCGAAATTCGTATTTTCAAAAGTCAACTGTACTCTATGATTGGTTTATTAGTACATCATAAGATGCAGAATATAATCCTGAACAAAATAGCATAATATTCAAGCCGAACAAGAGAAACCTTTAGATTGTTCAGAAAAAAAAGATCGATCAGAAAAGAGTGTTTTCGCTCTTTAAACTTATAAGATATCACGAGATGCATAGTTTCAAATTTCTGCAGAACTGCTATTTAAAGATATTTTTGATAATTGTATTATCTTCTGACAGTCGTAGTTGGACGATTTAGTCGCTGTCAATTTTTGTTGACAGAAAAAACATATTTGGAAAACAAAATAGATAGTTTTGTAGAATGAAAAATTCTGTATTGAATGAATCTTAAATGGAATCTCGAATGTACTAGGAAGTGCTCTAAAAGAGTTGGAGACTTTGCGGTTTTTTTATTATGTGCCACTCGTTACAGATTTAATTTCAATGATTAAATAGTAAAATATCATTTTCAGCTAAGCCAGGTATAGTTAAATTAACTGAACCATGTCGAGTATATGACAGACAATATATTAAATGTATTATTTATGCATCAACAATGGCACGTGCTATTCACAATGATTTTCCAACTGAATTTGAATTTACTGAAAGTTCTGATGTGTGAGTTATGAATAATGTTCAGAAAATTAATTGATTTTATTTAATAGACTATCATATAGTACAAAATATGATTTTTTAAAAAATGAAAGTACTGATAAATATTTAGTATTTAAATGGTTACCGACTGTAGGTGGTGAATTTCCGAATGGAGTAATTATGAATATGAAAATAATCTTACCCTATTTTGGTACAACATTTTATCGTTTCAATATGACTCCAAGTGAGTGATTATTATTAGGTTAAACTCATTGGAAAAATGTCTTTCCTCTTCCCTCATTCTTTTTATATCAAACTTTTTATGCACAAATCAAGGCTAATTATAAGAATGACTTAAACACTTTATTTTAGTGTAGTATATCATTCATCACGATTTATTTCGATAAAAACTAGACACTTTTTTTGTGGAATTGACCATCAGTGCACATAACTCAGTTATTTCTTTTTTCGATATTTTACTGGATTTAATGTATCTGAATTTGTATAATCGAGTATGCTATAGAGAGTTTAATAGTTATAAACTGGTAATTTATTTAGAAGATAGTAGAAAATGAAATAGCTCAGTTGTGAAGCATTTTGTCAACTGAGTCATTTGTAGCAGTGGTTAATTGCACGCAAGATATATAGTATTCACGAAAGCAAATCGTAATCAATGATACACTACACTAAAATAAAGTAGTCAAATCAATCTTGTAGTTAGCCTTGATCTGAGAATAAAAAGTTGAATATAAAGAAAATGAGGAGATGGGAAGGACTTTTTCCTACGAGTGTAATTCAGTCAGAATCGATAACGGTAGAGATACTGATATGCATAGTATGAAGTCAGGAACAGTAAAAATCATCGATTGGTGAAACATACAAAAACATATGGTTTTCTTAGAGCTTTTATGAAATGATTCCTCGAATGAAAATGGAGTTATATGTCACTCCTTCATCTTCCCTCATAGTATTCAACTTTTGTATATTCATTTTTCTAATCATTGTCCGAATATTGTGGAATGAGAATTTTCCCTATCCCACAGGTCAAAACTTTTTTATCGTCTTATTAATAATACAGCATGCCGATTGTTTGAATATATAATAGTTCTTTATTGAGAGACAAAACTGATTTCAGCCATGGGTTCTTGTAAAAAGAAATGAATTTGACGTCACAAATAACTCATTTTAGTTCTTCCAAGTCATGTGATTAAACCTTATAAGTGTATTAGGGTAATAATGTTATTTACATTATTTTTATTTTTATGAAAAGCAGCATATCGGAATCTTGAGAATGAGGGCAAGAGTGTGCTTAAACTGCACATGTACTCACAGAGATAATTAGAAGATAAAACTGAACTTTTGTTCTGGCAGTGGACAAATGAAAAGAAAAATATGATTATCTTTCGATTAAATGTCTTTCGATCAATAGCATGGAATTCGTGTATTAGAATAGAACTATCGGAGATTTCAAACTTGAAGAGAATCTGGCTAGACCCATGTTTTAATAAAAAACTAGTTTAGATAACTGAAAATTGTTGCAGATTTTTACATATTTTTTCTTTTTGTGATTGTCTAATTGTTGTTAGTATTTATTCTTTTGTATGCTGATATTTATTTTACATTCTCCTTCATGGTTAAACTGAAAGGTTTTTGTTTTGACTTTCATTAGCAAATAAATATTCCAAAACTTTCGAGTTTACAATAGCTGTTAGCACATTATTAAAACTTTCATTTATGATTATATACTCAAATCTAGATCAGAATAGACTATCAACAAGTATATGACATGTCATATTAATATTTGAATCAATTTCAATGAATGCAAGAGATGTATTTGATAATATTTTTTTTGTTTTTAAACTTATTTTATACAAGAACCATTCTTTGTAAATTTCAGAGAATAAAAAGTGAAAAATTAAATGTATTAACCATCTTTTTTGTTTATAAATTATTGATATATTTAAAGATAATAATATTATTTTAGTTTTTGTGATCAAACCTAATTTTGTTTTACAAAATTTATCAAAAAATAAAATTCAAATTCAATTCACAACTATGTCTTCACCAGCAATCTGTGAAAAAAGTATTGCACCAAAAACAAATTTTAATATCAATAAAGTAAGTTTAAATTAACTAAACAATTATTTCAATATTTCAATTAGACATGGACACCAATTGAATCAAAACGCAATACTATGATTATTGAACTTCTATGCAATACAACTTATGAGATATGTATAAAATGTCGACAAACATTAAATGATACATATGCTCTTGAAGAATGTAAAGAAATAAAAACATCAAATCAATGTAGTAAGATATTATATAAATAAAATCATAAATTTTATTCTTATTCTATTTGAGATTTTATAAATCTACCAGTCATAATTATACCTATCATTATTGTTTTATGTTTTATAATATTACTTATTTCCACTGGAATTTATTCGTAAGTAGTTTAATATCTATATTTATTTCTAATTAATCTTTGTATATATAGAGTTTATCAAAGAAAACAAATAACTCAAACTATTCCTGTAAGATATTTAGTTTAACTAAAAACTTTCAAATAACAAATGTCGCATTTTAGTCCGTGATAGTTCATCCTGCTACTGAAGATTTAATAAACACTAATAATGAAGGAACAGATTTTCCAATTGAACCAGAAAATGATAGTAGCGAATCGAATCAGTTAACTGACCCAAAATATACACCGATGGATGGTGATGATGATTTTATTATGTTTGGTCGAAGGGATACATCATAAGCTTCGGTTTTGCGATTCCATGATAAGCCCATTAAGTCACATGCGGATGCTTGAAGACTAAGATTCTATTCAAGTCTGCTGTTGTTCTCTCATTTTCGACTAAATCTGATTATAACCATAAAAAGATTTGATTTATTTGAAATTTGTGTTAAATACGAATCTAGAACAAATATATATGTATTCATGAATAAAATTTTATTTTACAATTGATACAAGATTGTGAATTAATTGTAGGTACGACTGCATTGCATCTTGAGATCCTAAAATGATATTATTATAGACAGTTTCCCAGTGATTGGACACGATTATCATATACGAACTGTACACAGTATAGAAGCGATCATATTTAGATAGTCTTATATAACTGTATTTATATCAATAATGGTTGTTACTAGTTCATAATATATTTTGAGTGTACATTTTTGAACTCTTAGCATCTTCTTGTAGATATGAAGCTTAAACGAATGTATCAGATCATGGCAATTAATGTTAAACATTATGCATCAAACCTGAAAGTCATAAAAATGAACTTGAAAGATTCTTGAAATAGATATTAAAAACAATTTTGGTCTTGGTTAGTTTGGTATAGGACGGACATGGAAACTTAGAAAATAAATACTTCCACAGACATTTGAGCATTAAAACATCAAATGTTTTTCGCCTTTTAAACTTTATAGAATTCCCTTCGTTGATCATTTTGCTAAAAAAATTTTAAAATTTTATCAATAAAAAGTGATACTAGACTTAAAATGCTGGCAATCTGAAGCTGTTGAGAATGATGGAGTTAAGATGTTTATGAATATTTTAACCTTAAAGTTATTATTTACTCATCAAATATCAAAATGATCAGCGAAAATTGTTTTACAAAAAAACCAAAAGGCGAAAAAATCTAATGTTTTAATGATTGAGGAGTATTCGTGAAAATGTTTAGTGATACATCTAAAATTTGAAACTTTTCATAATTCTATTTTTCATGAACTTTCATATGATAGAAAACAGGTTAAAAAAGGTGATGAGAACTTAAAGATGCTCAAAGAAAGTTCTTTGACAGTAAAGAAATAGATAGAAAAAGTATTAGCACATAGTTACTATTAAAGTTATCAAATCGTAAAAAAAACTTGCTATCATCCAACAATCTTAATCAAAATTATCGATTATATACGATCATTTGTGTACCATATGATTCGATTAAAGTTGTCTATTCTTCCAAAAAAAATCAAATACATTCATACTTATATTTACTAATACAAATAAATAAATAATAATGATGAATTTACTTTGAAACTGATTCTTGTGCAACAAAAACAAGATCTTATACATATATAGCATTGAAAGCAACAAATGAATATAACCTCATTCTAACAAAACAGTATCAGTCTAATAAAGGATAAATGAATAGTATTTTCTTCTATTCAAATATATAAATTCTTAATAAACAAAACATTCCTAATTAAAATTATCTCTTAGTTATGTGAAACTTTTCAAGTCATTAACACTTTGTTGAAATATTCATCGGAAGATTTTTGCTTTTCTTTTCATTATCGTTAAGTTGTCATACATCCATCCGGAGTCTCAATATCAAATCTCTCGTCATTCTACAAAAAAAATGATATATAGCGAATACTAGAATGAAGACAAAATATTTTCTGTCAGTTAAATTAAAATAATAAAGAGACATCTATTGTTAACCAATCTATTGGTATTTTGAATCATTTCAAATGAATCATTTCTAATATGTTCTGTTATTCTATTATAATATATTATATACGCAATCACTTATTTTTCTTATAATTATTGTTAATTTCTATTAAATTGTTTTTATTTAAAATTTTTAATTATGTCTTGGTTACTAAAACAAGCTGAAGATATGTTAAATCGAGTTGATCAACAAACAAATGCAGCTTTTCATCAACAACCATCAACTTTACCACCAAAACAAACTCAAGTTGAATTTATTCCTAATACACCATCATTTACTCCATCCATACCATCAAATCAACCTACTATCAATCGTATTCCAACGAATCGAACAACAATAATACCAACACGTCGTACTAAAAAATCTGATGAAGCAGATCTTATTAATTATCTTAATAGTTCAACACCAATCAATAATAATGACACAAAGAAACCAATTCGTATTACATCTTTGAATAATAAAAGACGTACAAGTAGTTCATCTAGTGTTTCTATTGATGATCCTCCAGCAACACCAACTCATGATAATAATAAAGAACTTGTTTTAGTAAAACAGAATATAAAAAACCTAATTTTCATTTTCTTTTCTTTTGTTTTTTATTCAGAATATTTTACCAATTGAAGAATCTACTACTAAAAATTCTGATAAAGAATTAATAACTTCACTTCAAGCAGAAATTCAAACATTAAAACATGATAAAAATCAATATGAAAATGAATTACAAATATATAAACGTCAACAACTTCAATATCAACAACAAATAAATGAATCTGATGCTTTATTACATAATTTACGTACACGTGAAACAGATTCTATTGAAATATTATCAGCAAAAGATTCTCAAATAGGTTTACTTCGTGTTCGTTTATCTGAATATGATGATTTATTACAAACAAAAACATCTCAATATGAACAATTACAAAATGATTATTCAAATTTATTACAAAATTCATCTAATATTCAAACACAATCATATGATTTTTTACAATCACGTATAACACAATTAGAAAAAGAATTAGAACAAAATATAAATGAAAATGAACGTTTCAATAATGAAAATCAACAATTAGTTGAACAATTAAGATTAACTGAAAAACGTTTAAATGATGAACATTTACAATTATATGAACAACAACAACAAACAAAACATGCAAAAAATTTAATTAATCAATTAGAACAAGATATGAATGAATATAAAGCTAAAGCACAAAGAATTTTACAAACAAAAGATAAATTAATTATTAAACTTAAAGATATTGTACAATATAGAAGTAGTACACCAACTATTGGAGATCAACATGGTTAGTTAAAGACAAGAAAAAAAAGATTTTTATTAATGAGAATATTCAATATCTATTATTAAATCTGTTTTAGAAATAGGAGATTTCATCTATAGATGAAATTTTATATTCGAAAAAGATCCGAACTTATATATAATTTAGTTATTTCTATTTATAGAATAGACATGAGATGTCAAATCATAATATAAGTATATGAATTTGTCGAATATGAAATACACTTTTCTTTTGGTTTCGTTGGGATTAAGTTTCATCGATAATATATACTCGTAATTTGCTTAATTATTAAGATCGTTCTTTTTTCTTAAAATCTATTTTTAGTAATATTGAATGAATATTTCTAAATAATAAATCAGTTTAATGTATTTATTTTGCACTACTAGCGTATGATTACGAATTCAGCATAATTTTTACGATGTGATCTTTTCTATAGATTAAAGGCTTCTCAAATGTCCTTTGATTTTTATATAGAGCAAAACGATGCAAATATCAACGATTTCTATTTTTAATATCTATGAGTTAATAAACAAGAGTATATATATTTGAAAATTTCAAACAATCAATTATGATTAGAAGTAAATATAATTACAAACTATGGAATAGTATGAGAATGCGTTCCTGTCTAAATCTTAATATTGATAAATCATATTCTATAATATCCAGACTATAGATAGAAAAATGAATAGGTAGGAACTAGTCTTTTTAAAATCTTTAATCTCGATTTTGCTTTTTATTTCATTAATTACTGTCATACTTTTTCTAGTAACTGAAACAAGTGGTACTAATGATGATTCTACTATTCTCGATGTTAGTCTAGTAGGAAATCCACCTGCAACAACATCATCATCATCGATATCTTCTAATTGGGCTTCTATTCAATATGAAGAATTAAAAAGTGAAAATGAATTATTTAAACAAGAACTACAAACACGAGAATTAACAATTCATACATTACGTAATGAACTTCAAGAATCTGAATTATTAAATCAACGTAATGATGAACAATATCAAGAACAAATAAATCAATTAAATGAAAAATTAAAAGATGAACATTCACATTTAATATTAGTTGAACAAGATTATCGTAAATTAAAACAAGAATTAACTTCAATAAGAGATGATTTTCATAAACAAAAACAAATTCATCATGAACAATTAAAAGAACGTGAACATGAAATTGAACGTCTTCGTTTACAATTAACATCAAAAACAATAAATCATATTAATGATGATGAATTAGAAAAACGTTTACAAACATTAACTGAATCTTTAATACATAAACAAACTATAATTGAAACATTACAAACAGATAAAAGTTCATTAACAATGCAATTAGAACGTTTAGAAAAACGTTTAGATGATTATGAAACAATAACAGCAAATAATGCTTTACAACAATCATCAAAAATTTATTCAACAACATCAATACCAATTGATGATAGTGAAAATTATGAAAATCTTCGTTATCGTATGCCATTATTACGTGAAACACCATATGATGTTGATTTAACAAAAAAAGTTAAACGTGCAGCAAATGAACTTGATAAACTTGGAATTCGTTTAACTATATTTTTACGTCGTTATCCAATTGTTCGTCTTGCTGTACTCTTTTATGCAATACTTCTTCATTTATGGACATTCATTGTCATTTTTACATATACACCAGAAGTTCATAGTCATACGAATTAAATTAATTTATAATAGTTATAAATATATTGTTTTATTTTATGAAATTATATATACAAATGTTACTATAAGAACAGGAAGCATTTTATAATGTTTATTGATAGATTATAAATATAATATCATACTAAAGAGTATAGTAATAAACGAAATATTTATACATTGGTATTAGAGTATATTCGAATATCTTTCTAACAATCTATGTGATTTAATTTTATTCTATTATTTATTTCTAAGGATTTATTATTATTATTTTTGTGCATAAAAAGCTAAATAAATGATCATTTTATTAGCAGAAGTAAAAATCTTCGGCTATAATTTTTCGTGCCAAAGAAAAGAACAAAGTATGAACGACAAATTTTATACCAGTCGTATTTTTCCAAAATAAATCTGAGAAAGAGAAAAAGACAAAACTTAAGCATTTCTGAAAAAGTTCTTACAATTTGCGCAGTATGTAACAGGGAAACATTCTGAACGGCTCTAGCTTTTTGTTTGCAACAAAAACAAATTTCTTAATATTTTAATAATGTTAATATATGATAGAACTTTGATATACTACATTTCGATGAAAGACATGTATTTTTCAAACTGAAAGAAGTTGCAAGAACTTTTTGGATTTTTTTCCGTTTTCGATTCGTTCTGGTAATATATGAACGGTATAATATTTGTATTTTAGATCTTGCTTTGACAAAATACAATTATTATACGTATGAATTTAGTTTCATTTGACATATATTCCATAAAAATATTATTTATATAAATATAACGGGTGGCACAGAATAAATTATACTGTTTATATTTTTAGTATTTCTTCTCTATTCTTCGTTTCATCGGAACATCTTTTTTTATTAAAAGATAGCGCTTGAAATGTTCTATAAAACCATATATGCTTAGACCCCAAAGCTGTTTTAGATATATTTGAAACAACATAGGAAAAGCTGTAAAATGTAATGGATTACGCATAATGAATGGCCGCATTTTGAGCGATCAAATTTTGACCATGCGAAAATGAGATTTTTTTTTGGTATCGTTTTTAGAGGTTTTGGTTTATCTTTACTTTTTATTTTTTTTCAAATATATCTTAAACAGTTTCGCGATCTAATCATATATGGCTTTATAGAGAATTTCAAATGTTATCTTTTAATAAAAAAAGATGTTTCGATGAAATGGAGAATAGAGGAGAAATATTAAAAATACAAACAGTATAATTTATTGTGCGCCACCGGTTATGCTATTGTTCGTTATTCACTATTTGCTTCTTTTGTTTGTAGTTTTTTTCGTAAAATATGACAGTGATATCGTATAAGACGATAAAGCATTTCAACTAATTCCATTATTGATAAAAAACTAATACCAATCCATAAGCCTGTATGACCACCAACATTGGAAACAACATCAACCCAGCTAATTGATGGATTTTGTGTATAATTTTCAACTAGAGTTGTTTCACATTGAACTTGAAGTGCTACATAATTTTTTTCAATATCTGTTTGCCAATTTGTTGACCAATTTTTAGATAATGGAATAGATGATGATTCTACAAATTTTTTTATATCACTCATCATCCAATCCATTGGTGCTGAAAGTGACGATATTCTTGTTATAAAACTAATTGTTGAACATTCACGTTGACATTCAGAACAATATATTTCCCAAAGCGATATGTCAACTCGAAATCGATCAGCCGCTTCGCCATAACATGGATCTGTTAAATTACAAAGAGGTGCATTAATAACTTCATTTGTACCAGGTAGAACAATAGATCGAGCATCCCATTGAAGTGGATCTATACAACCACATGTTGCATAACTGTATGTAGAAAAAAAACAAATAAAACATTTATCAAATTTATCATACGTACATATATCTTTGTAAACAAATAGTATAACAAAACCATTGAGTATATGCATAATCAGTACTTCCATAATGAGCAAAAGTTGCTGTTAACATATACGGAACTTTATTGCTGCATGATGAATAAGGTGATTCAAGAAGATAACTTTGTTTTTTAGTATAAGTCACACGATGTTTTTTTCCTGGTGCAAAGGAAATTCCACTTAAATGAACTAAAGGCATTTCTCGATTATCATGAAGTAAAGCCATTAAACCAACAGCTATATAAAATAAAAAACATTAAAAATCAATTTAAATATTATAAATTTAATTAACATACCATCTGAAAAGTATGGTACATATTGATGACTATGTAAATAAATTTGCAATTCTAATTGACTAACTCCTCCATTCTCAGTACTATCAAATAAAGTTCCATTTCTTATTCGATCATTTTTACCATTAAATGTATAACAATAACCAAAATAAGGTGATAAAAACGGTGTAAAATCCTCTATTGTACAATTTATTCCATTATAATTACATTTAATTAACATTGATTTTAAAGAAAAAAGATAATCATTTAATGAATAACCATTATTTAATTGATATTGAATAAAATCTCGAATATAATTAGCTTGTTCTCGAGAAAATTCATTTATTTTATTTGTATTTGTTAAATTACGTGAATTTGTATAATTTAAAAAAGGTTCAATAAAAGTATCATAACGAAGTGGTGAATAATTACAAATACTAACTGCTGGAAATGGTTGAGGCCATTCATCTTCTACTGATACTAATGTTTGTGTTGGATAATTAAAATACGCTTTTATTGACTCAGTAATAAAATAGATCATAATACCAGTGAAAATTAATAAGGATACTGTCCAAAATATTCGATTATGTATACTTTCACTACGTGCAATTCCAGGAATACCATGAGTTGAAGTATTAAGACTAAATTCTCGAATAATAGAACGACGTCGATGAAATTTTCGTTCTGGTTTTAATGCTTCAGCATTTACTGGAAAAACAGTAGCTATATGATCAATAGGTGTATCTGTCATTGTTGAATAAATAATGACTAAAGACATTATTATTTACACTTATATACGTTGTATTTGTTGATTTAAGATATAAAATACTATGTAAACATGTCTTTTAAATGAAATAATATATTATTTACATATTTTTGTTAATTTTCAGTAAATAAAACATTATTTTTTACATAAAACTACGGATTCTGATAGACTCTATTTTTTCTTTATTGATTTGAAACGATCCAGTTATTTATACATGGATGAGGCTTTTTTTACTTTTATTGATATACTTTTAATGGATTCAATGTTTACAACGTTTTATCAAAGATTTGTACATATATATTTCTTTTTTGTCTTAGAACATCGATACTTAACAATAATTTCAATGTAATTAAATTCTATACTTTGGACAAAATAATTTATAGAAAGGATGTTTTTTTTAGTTAAAGAAGAAGTATAATTTTAACTTAAGATTTCAATGAAAAATGAAAGAAAAAAAGTACTTTCCAAGAAAGTAAATGATCTATTTTTAAGAAAAGCAAATGTTTATATTTTGATTGTAATTTATTCATATTCAAAAATGTGAAATATTTGAATATCTTAAAATTACTTATGCTAATGTTGTGTAATGATAGAATGTTAAAAAATAATATAAAAATTTGATTAAAATTTTTCGGAATCGAGAAATTCGAATCTGTAGCTGATTTGTTGAAATTTTAAAATATAATTTTTCCATTCAAGCTGGTTTATTTTAAAATAATAACTGAATTTGATAAAACTTGACTAAATCATGAAAGATTAGTCTCGCAATTGTGATAGGTTGCTAATAAACTAAACTTGCTCAATTCAGAAAGAGATATAATCAAATTGAGAATAGATGAAAATATTCTTAGATTTTATAAAAAGCATGAGTATTCAATATTTTTTTAATAGAAAAGTTTCGAATAGCTGTAAAATGAGACAAATATTTTAATGCATTAAAATCATTTAGTAATAATTACAACAGTACACATTTATTCATTTTTTTTAAAATGATAAGAATTACTCAATGAAACTATTACAAGAAATATCTTTTGATGATTATTCTGATGTCCCTAAATTCAACTGGATGAATTTATTTATTTAAAAATATTAAATATTGTTTCTTATATAAAGAATAAAAAAAAAAAGATAAGTGAGATAATTATAATTGTTCATCATTATTATATCGTATTCGTCGAATAAGAGTATGACAGTGATAACGTATAAGACGATAAAGCATTTCAACTAATTCCATTAGTGATAAAAAACTAATACCTATCCATAAGCCTGTATGACCACCAACATTGGAAACAACATCAACCCAGCTAACTGATGCCTCTGCTGTATAAGTTTCTACACGAGTTGTTTCACTAACAACTTCAAGTGCAACATAATTTTTTTGAATGTCTGATTGCCATGTTGTTGACCAAGTGCTAGACAAATTAACACCAGAATTTTCAACAAATGATCTATACCGATATATATATTCCAAAGATGGAGCTGCTACTGAAGATGGTGTAATGATGAAATCAACAGTTGAACATGCTTCGGAACAATCTGAACAATATTGATCCCAGATTGAAGCTGTATTTGTAATTCGATTTGTTGCATCACTATAACAATCATCTGTTATATTGCAAAGAGATGCATTAATGATTTTATCTGTACCAGGTAAAACAATCGATCGTGCAGTCCATTGATATGGATTGACACAATTACATTCTTGATATCTAGTATTGAAAATAAATATTACTAGTTGGATTAACCAACTATACTTACACGTATGTCTGTACACATAACATGTAACATATAACTGATGAATAAGCATAGTCAGCACCTTCATAGCGATCATACATTGCATGCATAATTAGAGGAATTTTATTTGTACATTCGGAATATGGAGATGGTAATAACTGATGTATTCTTTTTTGATAACTTAATTTATGCTTTCGTCCTGGTGCAAGTTGAATGCCAGCTCCTTCAATAAGTGGTAATTCCGTATTATCATGAATCATAGCCATCATACCAGCTGATACATCTATGAAAAGAAGTGAATTTTTTTTATAAAATTCTAATCGTAAAAAGTTACCGTCTGAAACATAGGGAACATATTGATGACTGTGTGCATAGAGTCGTAATTCAAGTTTGCCAGAACCTCCATAATCTGTTGTATATCGAACACTACTGTCGTTTAACTTCATTTTTGCATTAAATGTATAGCAACGACCATAAGCAGATGATACAAACGGAATAAAATCAGTTGCTCCACAAGCTTTACCGTTATATGAGCACATGATTAACATTGGATTCAGAGGAAAAAGATACTCAAATACTGGCTGCTGCTCATTAAATACATATTGAAAAAAATCACGAATATAAAGCGCTTGTGTCCAGGAAAATGTGCTTGTATCAGTTATATTAGTTAAATTACGGGAATTTGTATAATTTAAAAAAGGTACAATAAAAGTATCATAACGAAGTGGTGAATAATTACAAATACTAACTGCTGGAAATGGTTGTAAACGTTCGACAACAACAGATACTGATGTTTGTGTTGGATAACTAAAATAAGCTCTCAGTGATTCAGTAATAAAATAGATCATAATACCAGTGAAAATTAATAATGATATTGTCCAAAATATTCGATTATATGTAGTTTCACTACGTGCAATTCCAGGAATTCCATGAGTTGAAGTATTAAGACTAAATTCTCGAATAATAGAACGACGTCGATGAAATTTTCGTTCTGGTTTTAATGCTTCAGCACTTACTGGGAAAACAGTAGCTATATGTCTAATAGTTGTATCTGTCATTATCAAATCGATTCGATTAATTATTATGTTGTTGTTCGACAAAATATTGCTTTTAAATAAAACCTTTGAATGATGTAATTTACATATTTTATATGTTCTTTTTCATGTTGTAAAAATATACATATATAAAATAATATGCAAAATATTATTTTTGTATGCTAAGTAAATCAATGTAGACACTCTCAATAAGGCATAATAACATAAGTAATTCAAGATAAAATTTCGATGTACTAATCCAGTTTTATGCTACATTAAACTTTTCAATAGTCGGTATATTGCGAATGTTTGAATGGCGATGTTGTTTTTTTTACAAATATTGAAAATCATATAGTTTTTAAAAAAAAACGAATTCTTGAAATTAGAAGAAAATGTATAAAATTATTTTTTCTTTTTTGTGATGACGGTGAGCAATAATGTTATAGATATGGATGTAACAGTGACCATAATCGACTCACCAATAAGTATTATGCACTTGTATTTAGAGATTTAATGATATCAATATTATTTTAGGGTATTAGTGATAACATTAACATTGGTAATAAAAACTTTTCTGATTGATTTTTTTTTCATACAGAGAAACATATTTCGAAAATAATGGTACTATTTAAAATCTCATGTAAGATTTTCGGGTTAGTGAAATATAAATCCATAGATGATTCATCGAAGAAAAGAAAAGAATCATTTGTTCATTTTCATAGATTGAATAAATTTTACATTAACCATAGTGAGTTTTTAAAAATATAGTGTTTATTCAAGAATAAAATGAATATAATTAATGATTTTTAATTTCGAATTAAATATAATTTCAAGGTTTGCGTTGATCGATCTCCTATAGAAAATAAGTTGGAATTATCGTTTGTTATCGTTATATATCTCAGGAACATTGTAGAAAACACATTACAACATTCTGATCGTATGTAAGTGATAAAGAAAACATTTTTCTTCAACTTAATAATAAATCTAAATATGTAATGATTTTCAATTTAACATAAGAAAAAAACAAAATTGCAAGGAATCTAGTGAAAGTTCTCCGAAAATAAATAAGAGAAGCAAAGAAAATATTTTGTTTGGGTCAAATGACAGTATATCACAAAAAGGTAGTTGATGAACTGATAGAACTTTTCAAGAACTATAAAATGGTCTATTTAGTCTCTTTATATTCTGTTGAAAGAGCAACACAAATTCTCTAAAATGATAATGAGTTCATTAAATATGGATCATTTTGGAGCATTGTTATGTTAATTAAACATAAATCCATAATTATTCATTGGAATAGATCTTTTCATAAAGGTTTCCTGGAGGATTGCATAAGATATCTTTTCAGTAAAAATCAAGTATATACGTCATTATTTCGCAGGAGTATTCGAAAAATATTGAGAGGTACATTCATTCTGCCCCACCCGTTATATGCAATATACTTAAATAAACTTATTTCTATTAGTTTAATAAAATAATATAAGAATAAGTAATGAGTGGGACATATTGAATAGATTGCCTTTTGCATTTTTATTTTCATTCATTTAATAAAGTGTATAACAAAAATTAAATATTTAAGTAGATGTACCGTGAATATCTCAACAACTTATGTAGAACAATTTGAAAAATATGAATAAAATAAAATTGAATTTATCTTGTATCAGATAAAATTTATTTTTTACACGAGTTAAATTTAATCCTTCAAACTTTTCATCACTTTAAGACCCCCTCAGAAAAGTCGAAATTGAGTTTTTATTATAGAAAGATACGGCGAGGTCTCCTCTTCCAAAATAATTATGCTTTTTCGAAAAACAACCAGATTTGGATGGACTTATCGGTGAAAATTTGGACCCACTATCATATTTTTCGAGTTTCTTTTTCATTTTTATCAAAATCAATTTTTTCGAGCATATTGTTTACGCGGACACGGTCTTCTTAACAATCCTCACAAAGTCCGATTTTTGAATTTCTTTTTTACGGAAATAAATGAGAATCTAGCCCTAAGGATGCTCTACAACTTAAAAACCGTCCGGGCTTGTTATTTAGATTTAACTATTATCTATTCATAATGCATTCAAATGCTTGTTAATGACCAAAATCTAATGCAATCGATGTTATTCAAACGCGAATTCACCAGCCAAATGAATAATACCATGACAAAGAAAACATATTAAAAATTTATAATCTAGTTTATCGGGAAAATCCTACAATGAAATGAATTTTAATTTTATTATTACATTCCACTATCGTACTGATTTAGCACTTTCTTTCATAACTACTGTTCATTATCAATACTTCTGTTTTCCCTTATTAAATTAAACAATGCAGAATAATGCTAAAGATGTTATTGTAAACGATTATGCTTATTTATCTTAAAAAACTTTTTATCTTTGTGATCGAGTGCATTAATGTGATTTTTCTTCAACATTTATCTTTTCTGAGATTCTTTACGTTAGGTTTTTTCTTTTGTTAAATCAACACATGTCAATAATTTGTGATAACTTTCTTTCGCCATATGTTATTTTATTTATAAATATATGATAAAAATGAGACATACAATTCGAAAGAGGAAATTTTCTATTGATTGATAAAAAGAAAGTTTTCCATACACAACATACTTACGAAGAGATAAAAAGTCAATATTTTATTCCATTACTTTTGCAATGTATCTCTAAAAAGAATGTTAACACATTACCTGCCCCCATGAGAAAAAATTTGTCCTTGTTCTACGTTCACTTATTATTTTCTTCTTAATTTTAAAATATATTATTTTTTATGTGTATTACGTTTATATATCACAAAAATAAGTTTTAAACATATGTTCAATGCCTTTTTATGCAACATATGTGATTCAATTCTTTCTCTTAAATCAAACGGTACTTTTATTTTCTCCGAGCATCTTTCTCGCGGAAATAATATATTTCGTACCGTTCATAAATAATTGATTTAGTTCAACTGTGAACGAGTGAAACTTGTACGAATAAAAATACCAATAAAGCTCATCAATTAAAAGAAATTTCAAGAAAAGACAATGGGATTATAAGCAGGAAAAGATGTTATGAATGTTATTATAAGATAAGGAAATCGTTTAATGCAAGAAATCATTCTGCTTAACTTGCTTTAATGAGTGTCACTAAACATAACATGTAAAACAACGATAGGAAAAATCAGATTTTTCAATATGAAAAATAGATTAGAAGTCTGATTTTTCTAATCTTTTCTTTTCATGAGTTTTGACTTTTGTTTTATTTTCATTTAAATTAGTAAAGAAGGAAAGATTGTTTTTATATTGAAACACTTTGTAATGAAAATATCTGAAATTAAGCATTCAGTTTTTTGCTCAAATAAAAGCAAAGCGCTATGATTAGGATTTTATTATGTCCAGTGCATGACATGCGATTCAATCAAGAACTAGAATACATTTTTTACATTGTACCGATACGTTCTAATAGTTTATACGCAGTCAGTTAGTTACTTCAAGTAAAATATAGCATTCAATACCATATGCTGCGCGTGCATCACATATGATGCAACGGATAGTTCATGTGTTAATGATTTTGATACTAATAAGTATTTAATATTCTTATTTGGAAAAGTGTTTGAAATTTCTTCAACATTTTTTTTATCTAAGAAAAGGTCATTACTCTTTTATTGTATAAAATTATTTATCATTCCACTTTGCTTAATTAATGAATGATGTTGCCAACTTCTACAAGATATCAATATACAACTTTCTTGTCTAAAAATAATACTTTTGTTCTATCATACACTGACTAATACAACATCGAGAGGATTTTAATTTAAGAATGTGATGAATCAAGTTCTCTAGGTCATTTGCATTGCATGCTTATTACCATTAACTTTATAACAGATATTCTATGTCTATACATAAAATATAGATGCTCTATCGTAAAAAGTCAAATCTTTGAGTTACAGTGTTTATATATGCTATATCATAGCTAACTTTCACTTAACAAAACTAAGTTACTATTCAAAAAATTTACTTCAACAATTATTTTGAGAATCAATCTTGATTAACATAATATACGAACCAAAAACTATAATAACTAATTAAAGGATAGTACTACAATAAAAGTTGCAATTGTACAATTCGCATTTGCAGTTCAATAAAAATTTCTTTATGTATTATTGCTTGTATTCAGCAAAAATAAAACATTAGAAATTGAAATGATGTTTTTATATTTCCTATTTTTTCGTTAAGTTTTCTATATAATGTTATTTAGCATATAAGTACTAGCAAAATCAAACAACAACTATTAGACAAAGGATAATGTTCTAGTTTATTATTTATTTGTATATTCAATACTTAAGTTTTTTTAGAGTCATTGTAAGGTAAACATAATTTTTGATGAACAGTCGTTCCAGATACTCGAGCAAAATAACAAATACGCGGCATAATCACATTACGTTGTTTAATGTCGGATGGAGATAATAATGTTGAATATTCTTCTAATAAATTTGGATTCGATTGAATTGGTGATAGCGAACGTTTATCATCACGAAAAGAGAGATTTTCTTGACTATCATTATTAATGAAAAATGCATTGATTGCACCATTGTGGATCAACATTAATGATGAATAGACATATACAAGTAATAAAATGCGGATGAAACAACTAGAAGCCATTGATAGAAGAAATATGAAATATGAAAGTGAACTACACTTGAGAAAAATTATTTAAATAAATGAAGAATCACAAAGCTCTTTAATATTCATTAAACTAGAAGCATATATAAAAAAAAACGTCATTTACCAGATGTTCTCGCTATATTTTTTATACATGCAAACTAATAATATGTTCACTTCTAATTATTTATTATATAGTTTCCATGGTCAGCAAAGAAAAAATCTTTGTACCTATAGGAAGGAGTCAGTATGTGCTGACAACAAGGGTAGAATAGATGATTATAGAAAATATTTGTTTTAATATTAAGTTAATAATAATAATGAATAAAAAATACAATAAATACTTGTAAATTCTATATGTGATTTTAAGATTAATTTTATTTTCTACACTATTTAATGCATAGTATCAAGCTTGTTAGAGAAAACGTACGTGAACATAGAATTACACTTAATATCTTAAAAAAGGAATTTATTGATTACGTAGTAGAAATGAAAAGGATATTTTTTTAAGGAAGTGGCTATGTGCACTCATAAAGTTTTAATCAATTATTTAATCAAGTCTCAACTTTTTACAGTTTTCTCTATTCTTATTTATTGATATAAATAGGCTAATGAAATTTAAATTGAATTTCATTTCATAAACTACTTATTAAAATCAAACAAATTATATAAAACAACTTTCATAAGAAAACAATAAGAGAAAAAAAATTATATTAATCATGTACCAATAAAATATTTAAATCAATAAACAAATATAACAATTATCTAATTCAAATATAGATCAACTAGTTTACCACTATTTCTAGAACTTCCTCTCTTACATTGCGATAGAATTCATTTTGCTTTATTCTCAAGTTTTTTACAAGAAACTAAACCTAATCGATATTTTTCTTGTCTATTTACATCACCTATTTGATCATTGGTAATAGAAAGATAATTTTTTCCTTAACTAATTGGTTTAACAAATCAAACATGAACATGTATTCATAAGTTCATTAGCATTAGATCTGAGAAAGATGTTATATATTGGGTGCCCCAGAATAAATTACCTTATTTGTATTTTTTTAAATTGCTCCTCCATTAACTATTTGATTAAAACACTGTTTTTATCAAAATATAGCGCTTGAAATTCTTTACAAAATCATATATGACTAGGCCTAAAAGCTGTTTTAGATATATTTGAAAAAAGACAAGAACTAAAGACATACAAGCAGCTGTAAAAATTAAATAACAGATGTCCAAGAATAAATGGCGATACTTTA